>PVJO010022486.1:0-27968 GCA_004026905.1 Hystrix cristata | reverse complement strand
ATAGTAAGAAAGTAGGCATGTAAATATGGGATAGATACCTGGATATTTATTTATTTATTTGGTGCTGGGGATCGAACACAGGGCCTTGTACTTGCAAGGCAATCACTGTAACCACTAAGCTAAACCCCCAGCCCAACACCTGGATATTTATTGTTCAGGGCATATATGAAGTGGAAATTTTGGATAATAATTGTACTTCAAACTTTTAAAATTTCAGACCATATTGATTTCCACAGAAGCTGTATAGTTTACATTTACACCAACACTAAAAAGGGGTTTAATTATGTCCAAACATTTGCAAGCACTTATTCTTTCCTACATTTAATATGAGTCATAATAATGGGTATGAGGTACTATTTCATTGTTTCTATATGTAATTAATTATGGGGGGTGCTGAGGATCAAACTCAGGGCCTTGAGCTTGCTAGACAAGTGTTCTACTACTTGAACTAAATCTCCAAGCCCATAATTATTTTTGATGTTGAGTATATTTACATGAGCTTGACAATTTCTGTGACTCCTGTGAAAAATGTGTGGTGAAATCTTTTGCCAATTATGCACATAGCTATCCAATTGTTCGTTTATTCATTTACTTATTGCAAGAAATTTTGTTATTGCCATGTTTTAGACATTAAGAATAAGGTTGGAATAGCCATTTGCAGACTGTCATGTGAAAATAAATTTCTACTTCACTTGGATAAATAAAATAGTAGTGCAATTGCCAGTGATATGGTAAGAATATATTTAACTGAAAAAGGAACTAGCAGGATTGGGTAAGTAGCTCAGTTAAAGCATTTGGCAAGCCTATGTGGGGCCTTGGATTTGGTACCCAGCACAAATAGTGATTTGTCTTTTAAAGTAGCCATACCATTTTTTTGGAGGGGTGTGATAATAAAATCGGCAAACTTTTACTATCAAATTCAACCTGTTGATTAATGGTGGGTGGGAATGTGGTTTACTGTTGTATATTACATTTGTATCCCGAATCCAGGGTATAACTACTAATAATCTCCAGGTGCATTAAATCAATTCTTTAGGAATATCTATATCATGTCATTTGCAAAAAGATTTGGTTTCTTTTTCTCAGGATATATATTTTTATGCTATATTCTTATATGAGGCAACTGTTCTATAACTGAGCTATATTCCCAACCCTATTTAAAGTTTTAATAGAGCCTATACTTAAGTTGCCTAGGCTTGCCTCAATTTTTCAATCTTCCTGTCTCAGCCTGCCGAACACTGCAATTGCATATGGGTACCACTGCATGGGACAGCAATAAGTATGTTTTAGATTTACTTTTAACTGCAACACCTATGATTTAGAGATGTTGAAACGGGGCCAAGGGGTACATGACTGTAATACCATTGCTTGAGATGCTGCGGCACAAATAGCATTGTGAAGGTGATGCCAGGCTGAGCTACGTAGCAGAACTCTTATTTCAAAAGACCAAAACAAAGAAGCCCCATTGGCTTTTATATGAAATTATTGTCTATTTTCTGAAAGAGTTGTGCAAATTGTGTATTAACTATTTGAGTACTTGGTAAAATTTCTGAATTAAAATAGTTGGACTTTAATAGTTACCTTCAAGTGTGACTGAATTACAAATATAACGGCATTTGGCATTAGACTACTCAAATTATATCTTGGAAATTTAAGGCAGTTAGTACTAGCAGGAATTAAATTTCATCTACACGAGTAATATATACATGCTGTTATGTTCAGTTATACCCTATATCCCTTTACTCCCAATTTATAGTTAAGTCTCATTTCAATTACAGTACAGATTCGTGGGATTAGTAAAATTAATTAGATATTGGGCTGGGGATTTGGCTCAGTGGTTAGAGTGTTTGCCTTGCAAGCACAAGGCCCTGAGTTCAATCCCCAGCACCAAAAAGAAAAAAAAAAATTAGATATTTGTCAACTTAATCTTTTAAATCATTTTCTGGCTCACTGACATTCTATATTTTTAATTGCTGTTATTTGACCCATCTTATTTTTATACTTTCCTTACTGTTTTAGTTTTTTTGCCCCTTTCCTTTTCAGTTTTGTAATGTGGTGGCCATAGTTGAGACTTTGCCTGTTTGCTGGTGTATGTTGCTTTAACAAGGTCTCAATAATATTGCATTTTTCTATAATGCATCTGTACTTTCAGACAACTTCATTGACATCTAGACTATTCAGAACAATATTGTTTTTCCAAAGGCTCAGAAATTTTCCTAAATTTCTGTCATATATTTCAATCTGACTGCACTGTAGTCACAGGAGATATATGATTGGAATTTTAAAAAAATGAAATTTGCTTTATGGCAAAGACTATATCTAAACTGGTGATACTGGGTAGCCTATGTACATTTGAAGGTTTTGTTGCTGTGGGATAGAGTACTCTATATATATATATATATATCAATTAATTCCAGGTACAGTTAATAGTTTATCTTAAGTATACAGTCATAATTTTTGTAACCTAAAAAAATTGAAAAATATTGCACTTTCCAGTAAATCCTTTATCAGTTATTGCTTTGTGTGTTTGGGGTACTTTTATTTAACATATGATATTTAAAACTGCTATGTATTCTTGTTGGAATTTTTGAAATTTTAATATTGTCCCCTTGACATGAAAATTACTTTATAGGGTCAAATTGCTTTGCATTAATATTTGAAAAACTTGCCTCTTCCCATGTTTTCATTTACAAACTACCTAGATTAGTATTTTTTTAATTCAATTTTATTCACCAAAAACATGTATTGGTACATTGTATACATAGTGATCACATCCATCATACATAATTTGTACCTGTACATTAGATCAGTATTTTTGAAGGTACTTGAGGGTATGCAAATTCATTTATCATTCCAGTCTCTAAGACAGTGAACTCTGGAAAATTGGTGATGTTGTGTTGAATTGTATTTTTTGTTTGCTCCTCATGTTCTTCATTTAATTTCTTGCCAATTTGAATGTTTTAGAGTTCCATTTTTTGTGTGTGTGTGTGCGCTAGGGATCGAACTGAGGGCCTTGTGCTTGCTAGGTAAGCACTCTACCACTTATGGTATGCTGAGTGATTTCTTCCAGTTGTTGTTGTTACTGTCCTATGCTACCTAATTTCGACATAGGAGAACCTGGATACAACTCAAATCTTCCTACATTAGAAACTTCGGACAAATCTCGGATTAGGGTAATCTCTGCCTCATTTTCAGGTACAGGTAAAATAATGGTGCTGTCCACTTCACCTACTTTGAAAGCCCCATATAAAGTGAATCTCCTTTCTTGATGTTCATGTATGTGTGAGAAGACAGCACTCTTCATTAATATTCCTTATCATAGCGACTTAACATCAGGATGTCTACCTATAGGAGGTCTCAACAGCACTATATAGTACTCAAAGTTTCACCTTTTCCACTTGTCCTCCTGGAATAACTATACTGTGATCTTCATCCAGAATTTCGGTTTAAATCCAAGACCCCTACAAGTTCTCTTACCATGATGGCATCTCCCCTTAGAATTGTGCAGTGCTTAAAGGTATGGTCCTTGCATGGATTTTCTCTGATACTACCTAGATACTGGCTGAAGGAGAATTATATACTGGCAGCTGGATTTACTATAAATTTTACCCTATTGCTTAACTAGTTTGCTATCATTGTATGAACATGTATTCACATGTTGCTATTTAATGGATTGCATTAAGCTGCAAAGAATATTATTACACCTGTTGTAATACTTTTCTGCTTCAAAACACCTGAGATACACATTAAGTACCCAACTTATGAACAAGTTCCACTCTGGAAGAAGGTTCGTAGTCAGATTTGTCTGTATCAGACAAAATGTTACACAGAACACATGTGAAAGTTCAAATATTCAGGGACTTACTGTACTAAGAAAAAAAAAAGACTGCAAGAAACTTACTCCTGAATACAATGTACTATATTTCCTATATCTGGGCAATTTACACTATTTTATACAATTTTGAATGTTATAGCTTAGATATAAAATGCACCCATCAAATCTTATGTGCTTTGAACGTGCCCAGATCATGGGGACATTAATCAGTGGAATCATCAACTGATGAGTTCAGAAGCTGTATGTGCCTTTAGAAGATAGGGCCTGCTCAAAAGAGGCAGATTACAAGGGGTGTAAGTTGGAAGGGCATATTCGCACACCAAATGCACCCTCTAGATTCCTGGCTGCCATAGGATAAGCAGCTGTCCTCTGCCAGGTCCCCCGTGTATTGTCTTTGAAATATTTTTTAGTACATATTTGCCAATTATGAGCTGTACTGATGTAAACATAGTATGCATGTATCACAGCGATATGTCTTTAACACTTTCAGGAATATATCTAGAACAGTAAAATATGGATTGAATGGAAGTTCTTGAAGGAATCTCCATAGTGATTTTCATCGTAATTGTAGTTTACACCCCGCCCTCTCCCCCGCTCAATGTAGCAGGATTCCTTTTTCCCTGTAGCCTTACTAGCATTTCTCATTATTAGGTTTCTTGATATTTGCCATTCTTTCTGGAGTAATGAGGAATCTCAGACTCGTTTAACTTTGCATTTCTCTACTGGAAAGAGCTGGGACATTTTTTTAAACATTGGTTGGCTACTTGTATTTCTGTGACATGTATACTTCTGTTGTTCATTTTTAATTGGGTCTTTTCTTTTGGGAGGTGTCCAATTTATTTCATCCCTTTACATATGTTACTCTTCCTCTGAAAAGTAACTGTAAATTTTCTTTCCCATTCTTTATGCTTTCTTCAGTCTGGGTGGTCGGCTGTGCAAAATCTTTTTCATTTGAGAAGGTCTAATTTGTTGTTATTCCATATGCAATTGGGGTTCCATTCACAAAGTTCTTGTCCGTATCTGGCTTTAAGAGATTCACTTACTTTATCTCCCATCAGATTGTGTTTATCTATTATTATTTAGATACTTCATTTTGATTTAGTATAGTAAATGGTGAGCAATATGGGTCTATATTCAACCTTTGGCATCTGTATTGCCAGATTTCCCAGAACCAGTTGCTATAGAAGCAATTTTATCTCCAGCACATACTTCTGACACTTTTGTCAAAGATGAGAATTCCATGCACAGGGGGTTGTTTCTACATTCTCTCTATCCTGTTCTATAGATCCACAACTATTTAATGGCAATACCATGCTGTTTTTTTCCACTCTGGGACTATAATGCCCCTGTTTTGCTTTTGCTAGTATGAGCCTCTTATTAATTCTTAGGAATTAAATTTGGTTAATAATATTAAAAGTCTTTTAGGGAATTTTTTGGGTCTTTTATGAAAAGGATTCCATTGCAGGCAAATTATTTCAGTTCCTTACTTGTACATATACCATCTATTTCTTTCTCTTTTCGGATTGCTCTGACTGATGCTCTCAGTACTACAACAGGAGGGTTGATAGAGAAAATCTTTGTCTGGTTCTGAGTTTACAGAGACGGATTTCATGTTTTCACTTATTATGATGTTGGCAGTAGGTTTATCATAAATAGCTTTGATCAGATTTACATAAGGTCCTTCTGTAGCTATTGAGTTTTTAAGTCATGAATTGATGGATTTATCAAAGGTTTTTGACAATCATGTGATCTTGTTCCTTGCTTCAGAATATGTGATGCATAACATTTATTGATTTCTGTAGGTTGAACAATCCTTACATCCCTGGGATACCTGCTTAGTCACAATGTATGATCTTTTTGATTTGTTGCCTTCAGTTTGTGAATATCTTGAAGATTTTTGTGTTCATGTTTATTAGATAGGCCTGAAATTCTCATTTTTGGTTTCACCCTTGGTTTTTTTTGTTGTTGTTGTTTTTGGTGCTGGGGATTGAACTCAGGACCTGGTGCTTGCTGGGCAAGCACTCTAACCACTGAGCTAAATCCCCAGCCCCAAACCCTTGTTTTTGAAATCAGAATAATGCTAGCTTTGAGGAATGACATTATTTCTTCCCTTTCAATTACATTAGTCTGAAGAGTGTTGGTGTGAGGTTTTCCAGAAGTTCTTGCACAATTCAGCAGTGAATACATTGGGTCCTGATCTTTTCTTAGTTGGTAGGTATTTTATTTCTGCCTCAATTTCATGGTCTGCTATTGGACTATTCAGGAGTTTTATACCTTCTTGCTTCACTGTCGGTAAATCTTATGCATCCAGGAATTAATCCATTTCTTCTAGATTCTCCACTTCACAGGATTTCTAAGTTGTTACTAATAATTTTGTGGATTTTGGTGGAGTACATTGCGGTTTCTCCTTTATCATTCCTTTTGCTTTGATTTCTGTATTGTCTTTTCTGTCTTATCATTTGCTTTGATTTCTGTCTTGATCTTAACATTTTAGATCAGCCAAGAGTTTGTCTATTTTGTTTATTCTTCTGAAGAACCAGCTCTTCAATTCATTTGATTCTTTGTATATCTTTTCTTTTCTTTTTTAAACCTTCCAAATGAGCTGCATGGTACAGCAAGAGTTAAAGCAACAGGAACAGCCTCATGCTCCTCCATGCCCAGGCAGCGACAGGAAGATCACCTTTGGAAACACTCTTTAGGCTGCTTGACCTTCTGACTTGCCTATTCTCTTCCTGCAGTCTCAAGCCAGAGGCTCTGAAAGGCTCCAACAACAAGTTCCCTCGTCTGGCAGGGAGAAGGGCAAGGGAGGCTGCCCTGCAAGGAAAGAGCAAAGTCTGTGCCAAGGGCTCAGCCCCAGCCCTGGCTGCTGGCTGCCACCTCGATTCCTTGTATTTGTTTCAGTTTCATTAATTTCTGCTGTGATTGTTGTAATCTCCTTCCTTTTATGAGATTTAGGTTTCGATTGTATTTGTTTTCCTAGGGCCTTGAGATGCATCATTATTTATTTGGACTTGCTGTTTTCTCATATAGACATTCATGCACACAAACCTTCCTCTTCAGACTTAATTGTGTCTCATATGTTCTACTTATGTAGTACTAGCATTGTCATTTTACTCTAATTATGCAAGAGTATTGATTTCTCTGGTTTCTTTTTCCATTTTAAATTTCATTGCAGTATGATTTGATTGTGGGGAAATTTCTATCCTTTTGGATTATTAGGAAGTATGTTTTCTGTTTAAAAGAAAGTTCGATGTGTGGCAAAAAATGTATATTCTAATTTTGTTGGGTGAAACCTATGTAGAAATGTACTGTCTATTTGTTTGAAGATGTGGTTCAACTCTGGTATTTCTTTGGTGATATTTTCTCTAGTTGTATTTGTGAACATGGAATATTGAGGTCACCCACAATAATTGTGCTGATGCATATTTGATCTTGCATGTGCACTAGTGGTTTATGATGTTGCATGTGCCTGTGTTTACATCATGCATATTTATAATTGCTGTCCTGTTGAAATGTTCCCTTAACTAAAATGCAGTGACCTTATTTGCCTCTTCTGATCAGTTTTGATTTTAAATCCACTTTCTCTCACAATTGGATACTTTTGTTTTCAAGAGAATACTGCTTAACATCCTTTGTTTTATGAATTTTTGAATTATGTGTTTCTTATACATAATGTACCAATGTTTTGTTCTGTGGTACAATATTTGCCCTTTTGTTGGGTTGGGGGGAGATGCTGGGCACTGAATTCAGGGCCTTGCACTTGCTAGGCAGGCACTGTACCACTGAGCTAAATCCCCAACCCTTATATTTGCCTTTTAATTTGGAAGTTGAGACCACTGACATTGAAAGTCACTTCCAAAAGTGTTGGACTTACTTTTCTCATTGCAATATTTTCCTGTTGCTGATTCTTTTCTTCATTTCCTTTTTCTGCTAAACTGTTCGTCCTGCTCATTGTATTTTTTTTTTTATTTATGCAAAAGAACATGTCATCTGAGTGATAATTTGACTTTTAGCTTTGCTATGCATATCTTTTTTCTTTTATTTGACTGCTCTCGCTAATGTTTCAAGTACTGTATTGAGCAAGATTGGTGATATTGGACATCTCTGTATTGTTTTCTAGGGTTAGATGGAAAGCTTTAAGTTCTCCCCAATTTAATATGAAGTTGGAAGGTTTATCCTAAAGGGCTTTTATCAGATTGAGATAAGTTCCTCCAGTACATATTTTCTTCAGGTTTATTTTTTGTCACAAATGGATGTTGGACTTTTGTCAAAGGCCTTTTATGTGTAAATAGAGATGATCCTGTGATTTTTGTGCTGGATTCTGTTTATGTAATGTATTAAATTGATGGATTTGTGTATAGTGAGCCATTCTTGCATCCCTTGAAGTCTACCTAGCCATGATGTATGAACTTTTTGAGGAATTACTGCATTGTTTGCCAGTATTTTGTTAAGGGTGTTTTCATCTTTGTTCATTAACGTGATTCATCTGTAATCTTTTTTAGTTGGGTCCTTCTTTGATTTGAAATCAGGGTAATGTTAGCTTCTAGGAATGACTCTGGAAATTGTGATTTTATTAGAGTTTGAGGAATAGTGGCATTAGATCTTTTCTAAAATAATTGTAGCATTCTGTAGTGAACCCATCAGGTCCTAGGCTTTTCATAGTTATTTTTATTAGTACTTCATTTTCATTACCTGCTATTGAATTATTTATGGTTTTTATATCTTGGATTTTGGTTCAATTTTGGTAATTCTTACATACCTAGGAATTTCACCATTCTTAATTATCCAATATATTGGAATACAGGTTTTCAAAGGGGATATAATTTTCCGTTGCTTGCTGGTGTCCGCTGTGATTTTACCTTTTTCATTTCTCATTGTATTGACTTCAGTCTTTTATTTCCTTTTTATAGTATGATTGCTTAATGTTTGACTATTCAGTTTCATCTAAGAAGGCAGCTCTTTGATTAATTCTTTGTGTTTTGGTCTCAATTTCATTTATTTTTGCTGTTCTTTATAATTTATATTGTACTAGCTGTACATCTGGATATTTATAATTTTTATAAAACTTTCAGGTGCATCATTAAGTTATTTAGGCTTGTTCTGTTTTTCTGATATGGGCATTCACAGCTATAAATTTCCATCTTATGACTACGTTCATTATGTCTCAGGTTCTTGGCATGTGGTACTGACATTATTATTTGACTTAAGGAACTGTTCCATTTAATCCTTGATTCCTTGTAACCCAGTGATTTTCTAAGAATGTATTATTTTCAATGTGCTTCAATTCCCTAAGTGCATTTGCATAATTTCTGTGGTTTCTTGTGCTACTGATTTCTAGTTTCATTGCACTATGCTCAGATCATATGCACGGGATGATTTGGATTCTTCTGTATTTACTTGACCGTACTTTATGGTATAGTCACATGGGCTGCTGAGAAGACTGCCTTCTATTACTGTGTGGAACAGTGTAGAGATATCTATTAAGTCCATTCATTTCAAGGTTGTTTCAACTATTAATACTTACTTGATTTTTGTCTAGTTGCCTTATTTGTGAGTGCAGCACTGAACTGTCCAACCCTTTTTGCCTGTTCTGATCACTTTTGAAATCCACTTTAAAAATCAGTTACTCCTGCTTTTCAATGGGTTCCTGCTGCACGAAAAATCGTTTTCTGTCCTTTGCTATTAAATCTATTGATTTTTTTGGATTAAATGATTCTTGTATTTAGTATTTTGTTGTGCTTTGTTTTTTGATCCAACTTGTCAATCTGTGTCTTTTGTTTGAGGAGTTGAGACCATTCACATTGAGAGTTATTAACAACAGGTACTGACTTATTACTGTCATAGAATTATTTTTCTGTTGCTTGTTTTTATTCTCTTCTGCATACCTGCTCACCTGCCTGGTGTATTCACTTCCATAGATTTTTTTGCCACTGTAGACAATATTCTATCTTTTCTAGTATATCTGTGAGAATTTTTTAGAGTACTGATATGATAATCATAAACTTCTCAAGGTGTACCTTGTCATGGAAAGACCTTATTTCTCTATCAATTTTGAAAGAGTTCTGCAGGAAACATTACTGTGGGTTGAAAGTTTATTGCTTTTAGGGCTTGACACACTTCACTCCAAGCTCTTTAGGCTGTTAAGGTTTATGTTGAGAAATCCACTATAATCCTAAAGAGTCTATATTTATAAGTGATTCTCTAACAGTTATTAAGTTTCTGTGCTTGTCTTGGACATTTGAAATTTTTACTATGATGTGTCTTAGAGAACTTTTCTGAACTTGGCTGTTTGGGGGTTCTACATTCCTCACTTATCTGTATGTTCTTTCCTCATACTTTGAAAAGTTCCCATTACTGTACAAATATCTCATGCCATTTGTGCCATCTCTTAATTTTTCATGGATTGCAATTAGTCTTCTTTGCATCATCCAGCAGCTGTCAAATCCATTATTCATATTTGTATTGCTTTAAAGTATTTTTGAGTATATAGTAAACTATACCAGCCCTATCTTTTAGGGTGTTTTTGGTTGTTTTTTGGTGCTGGAGATCGAAGTCGGGCCCTTGTGCTTGCGAGGAAGGCACTCTACCCACTAAGCTAAATTCCCAGCCCCCTATCTTCTAGTTTTGATGCACAGTTTTCAATTGGTCACTTCTATTACCCATACATTCTATACAATTTTTATTCTCCTGGATTTCTGTCTTGGTTCTTTTTTATGGACTCTAATTCTTTGCTAAACTGGTCATTCATATGTTGTGTCATTGTGTGTAGCTCAGGTAGCTTTTTCTTAGTATCTTCTATAAGGTCAGTTGTTTTATTAAGTCAGTATCTGTTCACTGATAACTTCTTCCAGCTTGTTTAGTGCCTACTGATGTGTTTTGCCCCCACTTTTATCATTTCATGTAATTCACTTGTTTGGCTTTTGAATTTCGCCATGATTGATTCCCCATGGATCAGTGTTGGGGAGCTGGGAGTATTTACAGCATTTCATTGCCTTGTAATCTCATATTTATATTCTGCGTCCATGTGCACACACGCTGAGAGTTGTGTTGACTGTAGTGGAAAACATTTGTTGCTAGAATGGAGATTTCTTTAGTTAGTATCTGTTTTCCAGTGATATGCTCTGGGAATGGATAATTATCCCTTTTCTGTTCTTCCAAGATACAATGTCCACTGTGAATTTGGAGGTAGGAGGGTACAGTATGATTGGCCCAAGAAACAGTGCTCTGAAAATGAACAGTATGATGGACAATGCAAAGACAATAGATGGCATACAGTAAGAATCGATTAATAGAACAACTATGGAAAAAATGGTTATTATAATACTATTAAAGCCAATAAAAATCAGTGTACCATCCTTATTAATAGAAGAGATCTACATTACCCAGAATCAAAGACAAACAATACATTAACATACAGGATATATATATACTAAATTCAGCAGCTATACTATCACTAATAGAAAGGAATGCAACAAATGACTAGTTAACTAAATATCTGAACATTAATAAAGCTTAATAGTAATACTACTAAAGATGGAAGGGCTAAGTAATGAGAAAGTGAAACAAAATTTGAAAAAAAAAATGAGAAATAGCAGAGAGAAATGAGATAAAATAGCACACAAGAGTAAAAGAAAACTGACAAAATTAGATGAAAGTATGAACAAAGAACAAAGAAAAAGAAAAGTAAAACTGAGAAATTTTAAAAAAATAAGAAACTTAAAAAAGCCAATGAATAAAAAGGGAAATTGGTCCAAAAAAATTCTCCATGTTTTTTAATTATTGGTTTTTTTCTGATTCTCTAGTATTTGAATCCACTAGATACAGAAGAGGAATAGTGAGTCACTACTAAGACGTAGTTTGTTTAGTCATATTTTTGTATTATGGTGAATCTTGCCCCAAGTCTATATTCACCCCAACCTGTCCCGCTTGTGATATCTTTCTCTTTATCCCAAATCATAGCATCCTCAACACAGCTTTACAACGTGTAAGTTTGGGAAATCCCTTCCACCATTTGTCCCTGTTAGTATATGCCAACCTGTGGCAACCTTCAAAGCAAAGGTGTATTTCTGCTCATGTTGTCAGATGGGTCAAACAATTACTGAATTCTGTGCTTGATGCACGCAATGAGGCAAGCAGGGTGTGTGTGTGCATGTATGTGTAAGGCAGTGTGCTGGATGTAATACCATCAGTTTTAAGCCACCCCTCCATTGAAATCACCATATGAACAGCTTGGCTTCTCACAGTGGAGTTGGGGCCCCCATCTCCTTTCTGGCCTGAGGTTAAACTTCCCAGGTGGTCTATGTCAAGGCCTACGTTTTCTTTGCAACTGTCTCTTGTAAACATCTCCAACCCAGTCACTGTGATGGGGTAACACCAGAGACTGTAAAGTGTAGATGTTCTATACTTGTTTTGTATCTGTCTTAACCAATTACCCCATTTGCAAAATGGCTCCTGATGAAACACTCAAATATGGTGGATGCTTTACTGGGTTTCCTCTTGACACTACCCTGTCATGTGGAAGGGATTATTTCCAAAGTAAAACTCCTTGCTGTTTTTGCAGCTACAGTAACTGAGTTTTCTAGGGGCTAGCCTACTGGCTGAGTTTATTTTTCTTGGGAGTTGCTGAACGTCCCCAGGCTTATATGGTATTAGCAAAGGCATGTCTCTTCCCAGGAGCTGGGGTCAACTTTCCAGAGAATCTGCATTTTGTTCCATTTCTTGAACTTCTCTGTAATTTCTAGTTTTTCTGTCAGATCTCTTTTGATTCCGAGACCTACATTTTTGTCCCTTCCCAAGTTTTTGTTTTCCAGCTGTGTCAATCAGATCCCAGAGAGGCTGTACTTGGCTGCCAGTGTTTACTACAGTGTTTAAGCCACTCCAGGCCCTTATATTAACACGCCGTTTGTCCTTTAGCCAGCCAGGTTTGGACTAAAGCCAGTTGAAAGTGTGATCTAAGTAAGCCTGGCCTCTGTTAAGTTGCAGGTGTCAGGTATTTCATCCCAGTGACAGGCTAATGGAAGTTCTCTCGTGTATGCCCCCTCTTCTTGTTAAGGTCCTGGGAAATAATCTAGGTCCTTTGCACTAAAAGCTGCACTCTCAGCTCATTTTTGCTTATTAATTTTTAATTTGAAGACAGTATCCAGCTACGTTGCTCATGCTGGGCTCAACTTTGTGATCTTGCTGCTGTAGCTTCTTGAGGCACTGCGATTACAGGTGTGTGGAACTGCATCTGGCCCCTTCTTTTTCTCTAACACCACTTCTCTTTTACTCCCTGAAAATATTTGGATTTTAAAAATTCCAATATAATTAATAACACTTTTACTATACCTCCTTAATAAAAATTTAAGGCCTTTTTTGTGGTATTATAACACACATGTTACATTTTCCTGTCTACCATATTACTACTTTAACTTCCATGGGCCTGAATACCATCTTGAGTCTAATAGGCTGTGAAATGTCTGATTCTGTTATATTTGCAAGGTAAAAAGCCACAATTTCAGGAAATTTTGTGGAACATGTATAAATTTTAGGTTAATTCATAACTTATGGCACAGCCAGTAGCATGGTTGCTTTTACGGTAGGTTCATAAAGTTTGCTCTTCAAAACACTTGACATCTCAAGACAGCAACGAGAAATGACATGGCTGTATGTTGTATACTAAGTGACTTTATATACAAGAGACCCTAAGCTTAGGAAGACAGGATCTTTCATATTAAGCTATGAAAAATCTGACTAAAATTTTCTTCAGATGGAAACATTATTTTATAGAACAGTAAACAAACTTGCCCTCTTTCCTAGAGGGAAACACTATATTACAAGGCTATTGACTATAGAAATGTCCTCAAAAAGATAGTTTCAGACCATAACATATGGATGAACATGCGTTTCATGGAAAACTCTCTGCCAACAGTATTTACTTTGTACATTATCTTAAGCTGCTGGAAAAATCTGCTATAAACCTGCTCCTCTGCTGGCCATTCTGGTTATCAGGCATGCAAAAAAAGTGCAATGTCTTACATAATATTTAATTAGTAAGACTCAAGAACCAAGATGAGGACACTTAATGTACTGACCTCAACCCTATACCATAAGAGACAGGTATATGGTCAAGTCAGATGCCTTCTATTTTACTATTCAATACCGACTTTTCTAGTAAGCCTGATATATCAGTGATTTCAAAGGTTCTGACTCTGCCCAAAAGTTGGAGTTCTGTGGAATTTGTATCATCCATAAAAAACATCAATGACTTGTTGGTGACCTGCCTGAATGCTTACAAGGACAAGGTGGTATCACTGATCAGGTCACCTGATGTTAAAGTCGAATTTCATTTTTTTTTCATTTGGTGCAGGATCTTGCTATTTAGTTTCAGCTGGCCTTGAACTCACTGTACACTGTAGAACTCACCAGGTACTTCCAAAGTAGCAAGCCAGCATTAAGTAAGGACTAAGTTACTTTGTGGCTCTACTTATTTACCTGTTCTGGGCAATTCATATAAATTGGGTCATACAGCAAGCGTTCTTTTCTTGATATTGTCTTTTACTTTGAATAATGCTTAACAGGTTCATCCATATCACATGTTTATCTTTTTTTGTTAAATGTTTCATAGTATAAATTTCTCAATCCATTAATCTGTTTAAGCATTCATCTATCAATCTAGTCTCTATTGATGGACACCTGAGTCAAATACATTTTGGCTGTCAATATTTGCCATAGGGTTTGTGTGAAGACATGTTTTCAATTCTCTTGGAAATATACCTACAAATAGAATTGCAGGATCAGGTGTCACTGTTTTTTACAGAGGTTGCACCATTTCCACAAGCAGTGTAACAAGGTTAAAATCTCCCCAGTCTTGTCAACATGAATGTACTGTTGTGATTATATTCATTCTAGGTGGTGAATATTTGTATCATTTATACTATTAATTTGCAATTTATTGACTGCTAATGTGGTATTTTACCATGTATTTACTAGTCATTTCTTCTTGAAGAAACATATGTTCAGAACCATGGTCCATTTCTTCACTGGGTTTTAATTACCTTTTAATTAATGACATATTTATTATATGTCATAGGCATGAGTCTAAGACGGACTTGCAAAGACTCCGCCCGTTTTGTGCTTACATTTTCACATCCTACATGGTGTCTGGTAAAATGCAAAATATTTCAAATTTAATGAAGTACAACTGGTTAATTTCCTATTTGTTTCTTATGTGTTGTAGTATTTAAACCACCATTGCCTAATCCAAGGTCAGGAATATTTTCACGTAATTTGTTTTCTAAGAGACAGTTTCATTTCTATTTAGGCCTTTGACCCATTTTTATGTAATGTGTGGTAGGTGTACTATATTGCTATGTGTGTGAATATCCAGCTGTCTAAAACTTGTCTGTTGAAATGACTATTCTCTCATGTATTAAATTTTTGTAGCATCCAAGTTGCAAATGAATTGACCATACTACCCTTTCATTTACACATAAATTTAGAATTGGATTATCAATTACTATAAAGAAACAAATACACAAAGCACAGTCACTTGGAATATCAATGGATTAAAATGAATTTTGAGTTCAATGTGTGGTAAAATTTCATCTTAACACTATTATGACAATTTTTAGTCTAGCCAGTTAACATGATATGTTCATTTTATGCACTGTTTAACAAATATTTTGTGGTATTCAGAGTACAAATGTTGAATTTCATTTTATATACTTCATATTATGTCTTGCTACTGCAAGTAAATAAGTTTCAGTAACTTACTTTGAATTATTCATTGATAATACATAGCAATAAAAATTATTTTTGGACTATAAACTGCAAAACTTAGCTGAACAGGCTTATTATATTTTTTGTGGACTCATTTGGTTATCTATATACAAAATCATGTCAACTGCAAATGTAAAGTTACTTCTATAATCAATTATTTTGTTTTTTTTTTGAAATGCAGTCTCACTATGTAGTTCAGGCTGACACTGAACTCACGATATATTCCAGGCTGGCCTCAAACTCGTAGTGATCCTCCTGTCTCAGCCTCCTTAGTGATGAGATTACAGGCATGTGCCACCAGCCCCAAATTACTTTTTTTTTTTGGTGTCAGGGATCAAACTCAAGGCCTTGCACTTGCTTGGCAAGCACTCTAACCACTGAGCTAAATTCTCAGCCCCTATTATTAATTCTTAAAAATGTATTTCCTTTTCCAATTGCTCTAGTATAACCACCAGTAATGTGGTAAGGAGTGCTCACCCTTGTATTGTTTTAGATCTTACACCAAAAAATTATTGTTTCACAACAATAACAGTGCTGAGGTTTTTTATATATGCCATTTTTAAATGAGATTCACTTAAGTTTCTCAGTTTCATCATTTTTCTGATGATCATTTTGATGTTGTCCTCCACTTGACTGACAGGGTGTATCACATTAAATGTATTCAGATGAAATGACTTTGCAATCCACAGATACATTCCACTGAGTAACAGTGTATATTCCAATTTACACGTTGCAGGATTGCACAGGTCAAAATTTTCTGGAGGACATTTGCAATTTAACTTATAACAGATATTGTTCTGTAAGGCCTTCTCTCTTTATGATATGCTAAATTTAGCTTTGGTATCTACTTATCAATGGTGACATAGAATGAGTATGAAAGTATTCCATCCTATTTGGTTTCATGAAAAAGACTGTTAAAAAGAAATTGTCAAATTTTTTAGTATATGAGAGAAACCAATTGGATAAGGGAATTATGTGTGCGAGGGGAATCTTTATAAATGTACATTTCATAGGTATACTTATTTTTCTATTTCTTCTTGAATTAATTTTATTACTTTGTGTTTTTCTAGGAATTTCTCTACTATCTAAAAATTTATTACCATAGAGTTGGTATGACTTTACGTATATGACAAAGGTAATCAGGAACATTGCCTTTTATGTTTTTCATTTTAGCAATGTATTTCCTCCTTGTGTTTCTCAGTAGAACACACTGACTATCAAGGGAGCACATTTTAGTTGTGACTTATTTTCTATTCTGCTTAATTTAGTTCCACACTAGTCTTTATTATGTTGCTCCTTAATACACTGGATTCAGTGCACTCCTATGTTATTTTCTAAAGTTGAAACAGTATAATTTGAGATCTTTTCAACTTTAATAGAGATATTAAAAGCTATTAATTTCACCCTAAACACTACGTTATAGATATCTCAAAGGGTTTGCTATGTTGTTTCATCTCAGTATTTCTTAATTTCCTTATGGTTTTTTCCTTGTCTCACAGATTATTTTATAAAGATGTTTAATTTGAAAAAAATTCATAAATTACATGAATATTCCTTTCTTCTAATTTCATTTTATATTAGTTTAAGATATTTTACATGATTTCAGTGCTTTTAATATTTGGGGTTTCTTTTAAAGAATATTTTGTGTAATTTAAGTACACACATTCTAGCTTTTTTGTGGTTATAAATTGGATATTTTGATTTATATTATTTCACTTCCAACATCCCTGTATTGTAGAATCTAACACATCTCCTACATCAACTTATAGCTTGATTTTTTTAAGCTATTGTCAATCTCAGATTTTGTTTTGGATCAATCAATACACTTGGATTTAATTTTTCTATTACACATTTTTTACTATCCATATTATTTTCCTTTATTGCTCTTATATTAGTTTTTCCTTTAAGTAGTATTCATTGTAACATTTAAATATTTTTAATGGTTTTTTTTCCTATATTTCCTGGGAATATTTTCTTAGTGGTTGCTCAGGAAATTTATTTTATTGAAAACAATCATATAAATTTATAGGTATAATTGACACAGCTAAACATGATATAATAATTAAGTTAACCTGTTTAGCATATTCATCATCTCATCTACTGTTTACATAAGTTTTTAAATATACCACACATTATATGATCTATGGTAACAATCTACTGATTCTATGAGTTAGTCTTAGTTAGATTCCATACATCTGAGATCATTAAGTATTTCTCCTACTGTCCCTGCCTGATTTAACATAATGAATTCCAGATGCATCTATGTTGTTGAAAATGATAGAATGTTCTTCCTTTTCAAGGCTGCATATTATTACATTTTGTATACATACACCACATTTTCTCTATCCATTCATCTGTTGATTCCGTATCTTGGCTGTTGTGAATGATCCTTAAATAAATGTGGGATCACAAGATCTCTTCAACAGACTGATTACAATGCATTTCAATATATATCCAGAATTGGATTGCTAGATAATTGTACTTTTTGTTTCTAAGCAAAAATTACTATTTTGAAAATGGTGCTATTAATTTACATTCCCACAGAGAAGGTGATTGGGTTCCATTTTCTCCACATCCTTGACAAAACTTATCTTTCATCATTTTAGAACAGCCTTTCTAACGGGTGTTAAATTACACCTCATTATGGTTTTTCTTTTGTTTACATTTTGCTAGTGATTAGACATGAGGTATACTTTTTCATTAATCTTTTGATCACTGATATGTTTTCCTTTGAGAAATCAGTTCAGATACTCTGCCCATATCATAATTGGGGATTTTTCCTGTGTTTTAGTTCCTTACACATTTTAGAGTTTAGCCCCTCATCAGATTATTTGCAAATATTTTCAAAAAATCCATGAGCTGTTTACTGATTATGTTAACTAGTCCCTCTGTTGTTTAGTTCTTTAGTTTGATTCAATACTATCTATGTTTGTTTTAGCTGGCTGTGCATTTAGGGACCTACCCACAAAATTATTATTCAGAAGAATGTCACAGATCTCTCTTCTTATGTTTTCTACTAGTTCTATAGTTTCACATATTACATTTAAGACTTTAATATGTTTTTGTATAGGGTGTAAGAGTCCAAATTAATTTCCCTATATGTGGATATCCAGTTGCCTCAAAACAATTTTTTGAAGAGAAAGTTCATTATCCATTGTGTGTATATGGCGCTTTTGTTGAAAAATCAATTGGCCAAAATTATGTGGGTTTATCTCTGGGTGTATGATCCTGTTCCACGAGTTGATTTTTTGGGGGGGGAGGTGCTGGGGATTGAAATCAGGGCCTTGCACTTGCTAGGCCAGTGCTCTACCACTGAGCTAAATCTCCAACCCGATTTGTCTATTTTTATGTCAGTGTCAGATTATATTATTCCATTGGGATTGTATTTTGAAATCAGTGAGTGTGACATCTCCAGCCTAAATTTTGTTTCTAGAGACTACTTTAATCACAATGGTGATTCCACACAAACTTTAGGACTGTTTTTTCTATTTCTTAAAAAAAAAATTGAAATTTTGATAGCAATTTCATTGGATCTGTAGGTCACTTTCCACAGTATAAACATTAATGCAGATCACTGGGACAAAATATTTGCGAATTAAGATAGGTTTATTTTAGCTCATGGTTTTAGAAGTTTCAGTGCATGGTTGGCGGGCTCTAAGGCACAATCATGGTGCAAGGACATGGTAGAGGAGTGTTCATTCCATGCTGAACAGAGTCAGAGGAGGGAAGAGCTGCAGAAAAAATATGCCTTTCAGGTCAAAATCCCAGTGACCAGGGGGCTGGGAATTTAGCTCAATGGTTGGAGTGCTTGCCTTACAAGCACAAGGCCCTGAATTCTATCCCCAGCACCAGAAAAAAACAAAAACCAAAAAACAAACTCCCAGTAAACCACTTCTTCTAATCAGGTCTTATCTCCTAACAGCATATTCAGTTATGATCCCATCAATGGATTAATCCACTAAGGAATATAGCACCTCTACAATCTTATCACTTTACAAAACCTCACATGTGAACACATAAGTCTTTTGGGGAACATTTTAGATCTAAACTCTAACAGATATTTTAACAATACTAATTCTTCCAATCTATGGACATGAGAATTCATTCCCTTTGTGTACTTTTCAATTTTTTTCATCACTCTCAATTAGTTTTCATTTTAGTTTTTACACACTTGGTTAAATTATGTAGCTCTTATATATAGGATTGTTTTCTTGATTTCTAGATACTTCCTTGATAGTGTAGGAAGGTACAGTTTATGTGCTGACTGGGTATTCTGCACTTTGCTGAGTTCATTTATTATGTTCAGCAGTTGGTTTTCAGATACATTAGGTTATGTTATAAGATAATATCATCAACAGATATTTCATATCTTCCTTTCCTATTCGGATGCGTTTTCTTTCTCATCCTTAATTTCACTGGATAAGTTCTCAGCACTATATTATATAGAAGACTCGGAATGGGGACTAATGATCTTAAAGGAAGCAAAAAACTTCAACTCTTTAATATTGATTATAAAGTTAGTTATAGGTTAGGCAAATGTGGCCCATATTGTTATGAGGTACATTCCTTCTGTGCCTAATTTACAGTCTTTATCCAGAAAAAAATGTAGAATTTTGCCAAATGCTTTTTTTCCTGCATCTATTAAGATTCAGTTTTTTCATTCAGTGAATGTGGTATATCACATTCATTACTTTGGGTATTTTGAACCATGCTTACATTTCCAGAATAAATCCTATTCTATAGCAGTGAAGGATTTAGTGTTTACCACTCAATTTAGGTTGCTACAATCTTCATTTTTGCATCTATGTTCATCAGGGATATTGGTCTATTTTTAATATTTGCATCTGAATTTAGTATCAAGATAATGCAAGCCACATAAAGTAAATTTGTAAGTACATACTCCAATTTTTTTATAAGAACAATTTTTTTGCCAGGCATGGTGGGCCACACCTAAAATCTCAGCACTTGGGAAGCTGAGGCAAGAGGATCACATTGAGTTCAAAGCCATCCTGGGGTACATAGTGAGTTTAGGGCCAGCCTGAACTACACAGCGAGACCCTGTGACTCTATCTCAAAAGACAAAAGTAAAAAAAAAATTTTTAAATTTTTTTGAGAACAATTATTAGTTTATCTTTAAATGTGGTTAGAATTCAGCAGGAAAGGCACCAGTTCCTGACTTAGGAGAAATTTAGTGATTTGATCTTATTATTAGTGTGTTCAAGTCTTCTATTACTTCATGATTTAGTCTTAGAATGTGTTTCTAATAAGTGATCTATATCTTGTGGGCCATAAAATTAGATAACATTTAAATATAGCATTACCTTGTGATCCATTATACCTTGGTGCCATCAGTTGTAATGTTCATTTTTAAAAATGTGGTTCTGGGAATTGAACTCAGGACTTCAAGCATGCAAGGCAAGCGCTCTACCACTGAACTACATCCCCACATCCATGTTTTAGTTCTGATGTAGAGATTTTTACTGTTGAAGTTGGGCTACATAAAGATTTGTCAACTTTATCTTTTCAAAAAACTAAGTATTGTAACTTTCTAATATTTTTGAGTACATTATCTTTTTATTTAATACATATTTAGAGTATATATTTAAAATAATCTTAGGGAGTAGGTACATGTACATAAAATATAGTATTTGTATTCCTCTTTACCTTCCCACCTACCTCCCTTCCTCTGTCTCTAGATCCCCTTTCCCCACTTTATTATTACTTTAGTTTATGTTTGCAACATATAAAGATTACATTCACTGGGCATAGTTGGTACATATACATGACACATCTTAAATCTTTTTACGTATCCTTCCCCTAACCCCTTCCACCAGCCTCAATCTCTTGATCTTCTTCCTATTTATAAAAGATCTATCTCCACATTTCCTTTTATCACTCTTCATTTGTCTCTGTATGTGTACTTCAGATTACTCAAATGAGAGAAACTATATGGTATTTAAATTTGTGTGTCTGATTTAGTTATTCTTCAAACTTTCTAATATTTTCCTGGTATCTATTATATTTCTAATAAAAACTTCACTCGTGTTAAGTTTGTAATTATATTCATGCTAGTTTGATTTGTTGTAATTTTTAAAATTTGGAATCATTTTTTATGTAGACCTTTACTGTTATAAATTTTCCTATTATATTGGTAATTTTTATTGCACTATAGTTCCTATCTTGATTTATTAAATTACCATGAATTTACTCTCTGACCCAATGATTAATCAGTGACATTTAATTTTTGGGAGAGTGCTGGGGATTGAACTTGGGGCCTTGTGCTTGCACTAAATCCCCAACCCCAGTGACATTTAATTTTCATGTAGTTTTGAATTTTCCAAACTTCATTTCCAATTTCCAATCATTGTGATTAGAAAAAGTAATTGATATGATTTCAATCTTCTAAAATTCATTAAGATTTGTTTTATGAAGTAACATACGATGTACTCTGGAAAACATTCCATACACACTTGAGAAAAATGTTGCTTCATTGGTTGTATGACGGAAGGCCATAGAACTATCGTCCCACTTGGTCTAAAGTGTAGCTAAAACCCAATGTTTCCTTATTGATATTCTGTGTGGTTATTCTGGTCATTGACCAAAATGAATTATTGAAATTCCTTGCCATTTCTGTACTTCAGGCAGTCTTTCCCTTCACATTTCTTAGCATGTGCTTTATATATTCAGGTAATAGGAGGGTGGATACATATTTACAGGTGTTATAATCCTCTTAATGAGGATGAGGTACTAATGACTACCTTTCCTTTTTATGGTTTATGTATGCAATTCTTTTGGTTTGCATTTTCATGGAATATCTTTCACCAGTTCACTTTAACTCTATGTACATCCCTCAAAATGAAGTGTTGTAAGCATCATATAGAGGTCTTCTTTTCATTTCACCAGTGAATGGATTTTGCTTGGAAAATTTAAAGTATTTACATTCAAAGTAATTATGGACAGATAAAAATTTGTTACTGTCCCTGCACTAATTGATTTTGGATTGATTTGTACATACTTCGTCTGTTTCTCTGTTTTCTTTTGTGATTTCATTTTCTGTAGCCACATGCTTTGAATCCTGTCTTTTTCTTCTATGGATCTACAAAGGGTTTAGGTTTTCTGATTATTGTAAGTATAACATAAAACACCAGTTCACAAGTCAGGTGTCATGGCTTGTATCTAGATGTGCCCCCAAGCCTCATGTGGCCATAAGTGGGGCTTTCAGAGGTGGTTGGATCTAGGTTGCGTGATATAGGGATTAAGGGTGTGATGCTGTGACTAAAGGTGTAAACCTGGCATTAAGGGTGCCCCATTCTGGGTATGAGTACTATCCAACCAAAGGGCGGGCAGCCTGGATAGAATATAAGACACAGAAAGAAGCCTGCTGCTGCTTGCTGCTTGCTGCTACTTTGCTGCCTTCTGCCTGCCACAAACTGGTTCTCCTCTGTGATGCCCCCCTGCCAAGCCACCCTGCCTTGGAGTCAACCAATTATAGACCGAAACCTCTACTAAGTGTGAGCTATAATAAACCTTTCCTCCTTTAACTTTGGGCGTTGGGTATTTTTGTCTCAGTGATGACAAAAGTAACTAAAACACATTTTGGTAAGAGGAATGGAGCTATTGCTGTGACTGTACCTGACCATGCGATTTAAGAGCCTGTGGAAATGGCTTGCTGAAAGTTTGGAAGTTTGGAGACGCCAGCTGAAGAAGCAGCCCTGGAATTCTTTAAGCTGTACTTGATGGGAGATTCTGGTCAGAGCTCAGAAGACCACAATGCTGAAAAAAATATAACAGTGAAAGACCAGGCTTGGGAGGTCTCTGCAGGGAAAAAGGACTGTATTGGCTGTTGGACTCCAGACCATGTGTCATCCTTTGGCAGAAAATTGGTCTGTATTTTGCTCATCATGTCCAGAGACTGACTGGAATTGAGAATGAGAGCAGTGGACTAATCTGGCAGAAGAAATTTCAAGGCAGTCTGATGTCGATGTAGTGGCATGGTTACTGTTGGGGGCTTTTAGCCAGACCTATGTTGAGAATTAAGAACAAAGAGCCCAGCAGAATGACTTAAAACATTTTGAGTCTAACCAGAAAGGAAGCTCCAATGAAGTTGTGGACTGCAAAAACGGAGCAGAGGTGAATTTCGGTGCAAAGAAGGAACAGGAAAACAAAATAGATGGCCTGAGGACATCACAAGAACCAGTAGGCCTACACATTTTGCAGCCTCGAAATTGCAAAGGTGAAAAACTTTGAGCAGAATGGCAGCAGCCTAGAGAATTTGCTCCTCTGAATTGTGTTCATAGTGCTCAGCAATCTAGGCACTCCACCCTCACAACAAAGAGAGAAGCCAGGCTGGATATTGCTCCAGCTGGCAGCAGACATGGGCATCATCAAAGGGGTGATTTTGGGTGCATGCAAAATGCAACTGTTCTGGGGTCAGGAAAGCTTCCAGTCAGCTTTCAGAAGGCCTGAGGGGCCAGGCAGTGTGGCCCTGAAAGGGCAGTGTGTGAAGCTCAAAGTACAGTGGAGACCCCAGAAGATTAGAGAAGCCAGGAATGTGGACTGACTGAAGAAAGCTGCAGGAAATGAGCAAAGCTGGCCCAAGAGAGAAGCCATGAGAGCTACAATCACCAGCAGTGCTGTAGGGGCAGAGACACCCAACCCCTCTGGAGTTTACTTCTTGCTACAGATTGTACCAGATGTGAATGTTTATTTTGTGCCTTGTATGTTAGAAGTGTTTAACATTCTTCTCATTTGTACATGGGCTTATAGCTAAGACTTTGCCTTGAATCTCAGAGATTTTGGACCTGGACTTTTCAGCAATGCTGTAATGGTTAGGACTTTGACAACTCTTAAGAGATGAACTAAATGCCTTTTGTGTAAAGGGATGGACATGAGTCTTTGGGGGGCCAGAGGCAGAATGTTAAGGCTTATATCTAGATGCTCCCTCAAAGCCTCAAGTGATCATAAGTGGGGCTTTTTGGAGATGGCTGGATCTAGGCTGTATGATTTTGAGATTAAGGTACAATGCTGGGATTAAGGGTGTCCCGCCCTGGGTTTGAGTGCTACCCACCTAAAGGGACAGAAAAAAGGGTATTGCTGCTTGTTGGTACTTTGCGCCTTGCTCCCTGCCATTAACTATTTCTCCACTGCGATGCCCTGTTTCCATGCCATCCTGCCTTGGAGCCAGCCAACTGTAGACTAGAACCTCTACAAATTGTGAGCTATAATAACCTTTCCTCCTTTAACTTTGGGTGTCGTATATTTTGTCTCAGCAATGAGAAAAGTAACGACAGAAAAGGTGATCATAAAAAGGTGACTGCTGATGATTTCAAGATTCTGTGCTTTTTCTTTTGCTTTATGCACTTTAATTATGACATACCCAAGATGAGTTTTTCTATCATTAACAATGGTTGGCATTTAATATTTTACAACTGCAAATTTTTATATTTTATATTGAAGTGGGACTCGGAGCGGCCCTTAGGACACTCAGTGGTCACTTCACTTGGGCACGAGAAGGGAGAGTCACCACACACTGATAATTTGCCAACTGGAGTCCTTTATTAGCCTGCAGCTGAGAGTGTGCTATTGCACTGAAGAAACTCTCAGCCCTGAAGGTAAGGCAGCGTTTTTAAAGGTAGAAACCACAATTATGTGGCTCAAGTAGAATTTTTCAGTTACAAGAGCCAGCAGATGTTTGCAACAGTAACAGATAGTTCTAAACCATACATCACGTTATCTCAGTCATGTCTGCCCAATGGAATTTCCAGGTAGTTAGCAGTTACAAATTTACGGGCTTATCTTAAACTATAAGGCGTAAGGGGCAGGGATCAGGTTGAACCAAGGGCATGAGGGAGGAAAATTCCCAGCACAGACAAATCTTCCCAGGTAACAGATGCCCAAGGTCTTCTAAAAGTTCAGGACTGACTCAAAATGGAGTCAGATCCTAAAATGGTGACAGTTTGGTCATTTCATTCCCAACTGTTCTTACGGCAGAATCAAATCCTTGACTCTTGTGTTTGTAGGGGCAGATAATAGGAGCAAAGGTGCATGAGTTTTAAGGTGGCTATCTGGCATTGAACAAAAGAGGTTAGAGAATTTATCAAGCACGGTCCAAAAATGAAGGTATGAGAGTATTAAAGGGCCAGCCAGGGTAGCGAGCAGGGTGGTTAGCCAAAGATTCCAATTAAACATCTGGTGAAACCAAGAGTAATTATTCTGTCTCATTGTCTTTCTTCTAAATTTTTACTTTCTGGAGGGTCACTTTAATCACTCCTGACTTACTAGCGTAACAATAGCAGGACTCACTAAGAGCTGCACAGAGACCCTCTTGGGACAGGAATAAAAGATATAGTCCTCTCCTATTCTATAGCACAACTTCTGCCAGGGATTCAACCTGGGTATGAAGTAAATCTATAACCTGTTGGAGGCTCCAGAGGTCTGCATCAATCTGTTCAGATAGGCTGGTGAGACCCACTTCTCCTCGAACTAGAGCTGCAGTACTAAATGCAGTTGATCCAGCTATGCTGAGTCCCACTAGGACCAGGACAAGTGGGGCTGCACGTCAAGACCAGATGAGTGCTCCTGGGAGTGGGAGTAAAAGTTGGCCTTCCGGCCTACTGTAGACATATATCTGGGGAAGAACATGTACACCTATACACAAAATGGTTTCAACAGTAGACCCAGGGAGGCACTGGACAAGGCCAGAAGTGCAGGCTAGCCAGGACCCACCAGCATTAGGGAGGGGTCTAGAATGGCAAGTGAGCCACATAGGGATAGGTAGGAAGAATTATTTAAACCACAGTTAATCGAGCATAAAGAAGTAGCATTTCCCAAGATATCATCTAGGGTCAGAGCAGATCAAGCTGGTGGCCAAGATTGGGAAGTCAGAGATGTTTGGATGGGGTCCAGGGTCCCTATTCCCATGTAATATGGAGTTTTAGCTTGGAGACAAAGCCAACAGTCTTGTGACAGTTCAGGATGAGTCAAGTTTAAGAGATGATGCACAACAGTCAGAATGGAAAACCAGCTAGGAGGACTGCAGGGTGGCAAGGGTTGTGTGGGTGGCTTAACAGGGTCTGAAGATGAAGGAGCCAGTGGCACTGGCGGCATGGGGTTATGGGAGTGAACGAGGGGATCATTTAAACAAGAAAGGGGCCTACAGGATTAGGCTGTACCAGCGATTCATAATATTTACACTGGATTGTGAATAGAGTGTCTTTGTCCCAACCTTCTATGTATAACCAGATTCCCCATGTAAATCCTCCTGTCCAAATATAACTGTTGGGATTTGTAAGGTGAATTTGGATGGGGTTGCAGGAACATTTGGAACAGCCTGCAGGAGAGGGGAGTCTCTGTAAGGTCAAGTGCCAGGTGGAGTTTGGTCCCCAGTAGGTGGCTATAGTTACATATGACAAGTAGGGGCAGAAAAAGTCTTCAGGGCTCATACATTTGTAGTTTTGGACTCCCTTTCCTGGACAGAAGTAGAAATCATAGGGCTGGGGTAAGTTAGGGGAGTTGATGGGCAACAGGAACTGATACATTTATGCCAGGACATAAGATTGTGAAGAACTAACTCAAATGCTACAGATTTGAATCCAGAAATCCCAGTAGTAGTTATTGTCCAGTTTTGTTGGGATATTATCCTACCAGTTCCATGTTCCTTCAAGACGAAAAGTGCAGTCTGTCTTTGCCCATTTGTGAAGGAGGAGAGTCCTAGGAGGAAGCAGACCCTAGTAAAAGAGGTTAGCATTTTCAGAGTCTTACCTTGAAAGGGTCAGGTCCAGGGCGAACAGTCCACTTCTGTTCCTCTTCTCTTGGGGTGTGGCTCCTTTCAACCTGGAATGGTGTATCCGTGTAGGAACCTGGTCAACCTTGAGGGCAGTTGGAGTGGTCAGGATAGTGGTGTAAGGTCCTTTCCACGTGGGGGTGAGTCCTCCTTTCTGCTGGTATTTTTTCAGATAGACCAAGTCTCCGGGCCAGAAAGGGTGCTGGTAGATGGATGAAAGCGAGGGCAGAAGTTCCCATACTTGAGAGTTTAGTTCCACATCCTTGATCCCAGCAGAACCATGCCAAACCGATCAGTGGATTAATCACACACTCTAGATCCAGCTATCTCTTACCACATGAGGCTTTGGGGGAACATCTAGACACAAACCATAATAGGTTGCAAAGGCATATATATTGGCTGTCTGTATAAATGTTGACCCATTTTCCCCCTGCATGTCTGAGGGCCTGGATGAGTACAATGAGTTCTGCCCTCTGGGCCAACATTCTGGCCGGCAAGGATTGTGCCCAAATGACAGTGTCAGCAATTGTGACTGTTGCCCCTGTCCGTCCGGGTCCCCTCAGTCATGAAGCTGCTGCCATCCGTGAAGAG
>PVJO010022485.1:0-27958 GCA_004026905.1 Hystrix cristata | reverse complement strand
GACGGCTGAGCGCCCCCTTTCGGCGGGTCCTGAATGAAGCGGGCAGCGGGGGCAGCGTTGGGGAACGCGCATGTCCAGAGATTCTTAGGAGGAAAACTATGAGGAGCAAGTTTTCTCTATGCACCTCTTTTCACTCTTCTTTCAATCCATCTTATCCATCTTTGTAGTTATTTTCAGTACTGGGGAATGGACCTAGAGCCTTTTTATTGTTTATTTTGAGCTACATTCCCAGCCCCTTTTACTTTTTATTTTGAGACAGGGTCTCACTCAGTTATTAAATTGTGCAGGCTGGGCTTGAATTTGCATCCTCCTGCCTCAGCCTCCTAGAGTGCTGGGATCAGAGGTGTGAAGCACCCCAGTCTGTTTTTCTTTTTCCTTTGTCTTTCATTGCGCTGACATGTTTGAAAGCCACAGTCTTTTTTTTTTTTTTTTTCTGGTGCCGGGGATCGAACTCAGGATCTTGTGCCTGTGAGGCAGCCACTCTGACCACTGAGCTACATCCCCAGCTCCAGCCACAGTCTTTTCGTGGTCTCTCCCAGTTTGGATCTGTCTGATCTTTCCTTGCAATTAGAACCAGGGAAACCTCTTCAGCAAATACCACAGAGTCATAACGTAGCTCTGCTGTGGGCCCTCTCAGAGGCACACGAAATGCATTTCCCCGTCACTGGTTATTTTTCCTGTCATCCCTTGGTTAAAATGGTATCTGTCCATTTCCTGTCTGAAGTGGCAATTCCCCCCTTTGTAATTACTATGTATATTATGGGCAGATACATTGAGACTATGTGAACAGCCTGTTTCTCCTGAAACTTTCACCCACCGGTTTCACTGATGAGCCCTGGCTGAATTCATTGGTCTGATTGGCCTGTAATTCTAGCATTCTGGGAGGCTGAGGATCACTGTGAGTTTGAGGCCAGCCTGGGCTCCTTAGTGAGTTTCAGGCCAGCCTGAACTACATAGCAAGACCCTGTCTAACAAAACAAAACAAGTATGATACATATATGTGTGTTAGTTTCCCAAAATGAATGTAACTTATGTATTGCAAACATGTATCAATATATATTTTAAAGAAAAGGGTGGAGGATGATGCTGGAGACTGAGTGGGTGGACATGGCCTTCAAAGCCACTAGCCTACCCATCACCCTCAGGTTGGGCGCAGGTGCTGGGGCAGGGACAGCCAGACATTCCAGCCAGGGGCGGGGTGCTCTGGGGTTTCCAGGGGGCCCTCGAAACAGCCAAGGGGCTGGAAGCAGCTTCCAAGCACTTCGCGTGCCTCCTGGAGTGGCTGCCTGCACCTTCTCCCTCCTGCTTTTTTCTTCTGACTCAAGTCTCAGCCCAGCTCAGAGTGGGACAGAGAAGGGTCACATTTTCTGCCATGACTACGAAGGGCAGTAGGAATCAGGGATGTTACTGTTATGCTTTGTGTCTGGCTGGCCCCCAAAAGCTCACGCAGTCATAGGTGGGGCCTTTTCAGAGGTAACTGGAGCTAGAGTGTGTGATGCTGGGATTAAGTGTGTGATGATTAAATCGACCCACCGATCGGTTTGGCACCTCCCTAATCTCGGCAGCCTGGATAAGATATAAGGGGCGGAAAGAGGCTGCTTAGGTCTCTTGCTTGCCTTGCTGCCTCTGCCTGTCTGCCCTGCCACCTGCCTTGGAGCCAGCTGATTGTGGACCGAAACCTCTTCAAACTGTGAGCTAAATGACCCTTTCTTCCCTCAGCTTTGGGTGTCAGGTATTTTGTCTTAGCATCGAGAAAAGTAATGAGGATAGTTACTAAGGAGATCTATGATCGTTGTGTCTCTTCCCCTCATCACGCCAAGTCCCTTCTCCCTGTTCTGTACCTCCAAGCCAGCTGGCTAGGCTGGGACAATCTCGCAGGGACCCTCAGAAGTTGCTGGTCTGGAGGGGGCATGATGAGTGCACGCCTGTGATCCTAGGAGGCTGAGGCAGGAGGATCACAACTTTGAATCCTGCCTGAGCAATTTATAGAGACTCTGTCTCAAAATAATAAAATAAAATAAAAAAGGGGGCTGAGGATGTAGCTCAGTGGTAGAGTGCCCCAGTAGTGGAAAAAAAATTCCTGCTTGGGAAGAAGTCTGAATTTACCCACATGCTAGCAATGGCCGTATCACTGAGCTACGTATCCAGTCCTACGGTGTTTATTGAATCCATTTGTGCGCCAAGGACTGTTATAAGCTCTGGGGACCAGGCAGAGAATAAAACAAACAAAAGCTCCTGCCCTTAAGGGGCTGACAGTCCAGAAAGGAAAATATAGAAAGATAGTGAAAAAAGACAGAAAGGAAAAGATAGATAGTGATGAAGATGCTGTATCAGAGAGTCTTAAGCGCAAAGGATACAAATAGTGAAGGCTAACAGGGGTATTGATTTGATTGAGACAGGATCTTACTACATAGTCCAGGCTCGTCTCAAACTTATGCAATCCTCCTGCCTCAGCCCCAATTACTGGGCACCACCACGCCCAGCAAGAAGCAGGATTCTATGAGAGAAAAGTGGGAGGAGTAACAAATGGCCACAAGCTTAGTGGCTTAAAAAAAAAACAAAACAACTAGAACAAAAAAAAAACACAAGCTGAGAATGTAGCCTGGTGGTAGAATGTGTACTTAACATGCATGAGGCCCTGCGTTCCCTAAGAGACTTGGGAGCTGGGCGTGGTGATGCACACCTGTCACCCCAGCATTTGGACGCTGAGGCAGGAGGACTGCCTTGAGTTTGAAGCCAGCTTGCACTCCATAAGTGAGACCTTGTCTCAAAAAAAAAAAAAAAAAAAAAAGGAGAGAGAGAGATTCAGAATCTGGGGACTTTGGTGCCCGTGGATGCTCCTAGAATCTATGTCTCGTGCAACAAAGGAGCGACTGTACAAGGGGACTTTTCCTTCCCCAGCTCTGCCCATGGAGAAGCGCGAGCCACAGAGACCAACCCATCAGCAAACAGACCTTCCCAGCACTCCAACTGGGGTCTGCAATGTAATTTCTTAGTGTCTGCAGGGGATGCCAGGTCTGAGACCAAGAACGAGCGTGGGACCTCCAGTCACAGGAGAGAGCAAGAAGACTCTCCCAAGACCACCTGGGGCTTTGGCGGGCACCCACCTGACAGGGTCTGTCTGAGTCACTTTCTCCTCACTAGGACTCAGTATCCGACACCCACAGCTCAAGGGAGGAGAGGTTGATTTTGGGCCAGTTTGTAGAGGCTTCCGTCCACGGTCAGCTGGCTCCAAGGCAGGCCGGCAGCAGGCCTGGCGGAGAGCTGCTTGCCACGTGGCAGGCAGGGAAACAGCAAGAATTAAAGGGGGAAGAGGAGGGAGATGGACTCTTCCAGACTGTGCCCACGGTGACCACCTCTCTTCCTACCTCCTAACTGCAAGTCAGCTATGTTTGTAGGTCCCTGTAATCCAGTCACCACCCAAAAGTCCCACCTACGATCACGTGAGGTTTCAGGGGGACATCTAGACATAAACCATCACATTCTGCTCCTGGCCCCCATAAGACCCGTGCACATCTCTTTATACAAAACGTGCTGAGTCCATCTCAGAGAGTTGCCAAAGACCTAACAGTCTCAGCATTACTAAAAATTCCAAGTCCAAAGTCTCCTGTGAGATTTAAGATAAACTCTTCATTGTGAGTCCCTGTAAAAATCAAAAGAAAGTTAAACACCGCCAGCACACAGTGGCACAGGGTAGACGTTCCCATTCCGGAAGGGAGAAATAGGAGGATAGAAAGAAACTGGACCAAAGCAAGACCAAAATTCGGCACGGCAAACACCGAATCTTGTAGTTCCCTGTCCAGCACCCGGGGCAAGAAGGGGCGAGGCGCAAACTCCAGGTGGCTTCAGCAGTCCCCGCCCTGCAGGGCCGCCCGCCGCAGCCCCGGCCTTCCCTCTTGGCCTGACTTTGTTCTCTGTGTGTAGCTTTCCTCAGCAGATCTCCATTTCTCAAGGCTTCTCCACTTCTGGGGTCTACGCTGCACTTTTGGTTTCTCACAGCGTCACACGCTACCCTCTTGTTACAGCTGTGTGGGCCAAAAATAGTCCAGGTTCTTGTGTACAACGAGGAAAGTATCGCCAAGCGTACACTCCGTAGTAGGTAGAAAGTAGCTGCTTTTATTGGAGACGTCTGGGAAGGTGGCAGCCCGGATCAGGGAAAGGGAAAGGGGCAGCAAGGGCAAAAAGGGCAGGAGAAAAGGCGAAAGGGTCAAAAGGTGCACGCGAGTGAAGAGCAGAAAGGGAACGGCTTGTGTGCTAACCCAGGCTCTTTGGATTTAAAGGGTAGCCATCTCTGACTCCTAGGTGCCTTCCCCTGAGTCTCTCACTGGCCCCGGACTGGGGCAGGGCGATCATTTAGGCTTTTTGTTATTATGTTTTGTACCTCCTCTAAGAAGACGGAAGCCTGGATAATCCTTAAGATGTTTATGTTTATGTTTGAGCTTTTGGGGAAGGGAGCGACTCGCTCGGCTCCTGTGTTTCTAATTGTACTACACTCAGAGCACACTGCCTGGCCTTCCAGGTCTCCTGAAATCTGGGTGGACGTCTCTGCGACCTGCGACTCTTACATTCTGCATGTCAGTGATGTAACACTGAGGTTCGCTGCCAGCTCAAGCAGCAGCCGGGCCCCCTTGATCATGGATATGTCAGGCTCTCCGAGTCTGGAGGGCTGAGCGCTGTGGACTGAATCCTGGGAGAGCCATACCCAAGGTAGCCCTTTTTAAGCAAAGTGCCCAAGGGCTCTTGTCTCAAAGCAAAGCGTTTCACCTTTGCAAACTGGAGGGTTGTTGTCTCCCCTGATACCCTTGAGGCATCCTTCCTATGGTCTAGACTCAAAGTACTTGGCTTGTTTTTAGTGCTAATCTTTAATTTTTTCAGCAACCAAACTCACCTGGGCTCCATTTTTTTGTTGTTGTTGTTCTTTGAGATTGAGTCTTACCGTGTAGCCCAGGTTGGCCTCAGACTCGTGGTGCTCCTCCTGCCTCAACCTCCTGAGTGCTGGGATTATAGACGTGTGCCCCCACTCCTGGATCATCTCTGCTCCAATTTTGCAAGTGCTTGCCCTCTGGAAAAATTGAAAAATTTTTAAAACTACTCAGCTGGGCCATTTGCTCTTCCTTCTCAATGTAAAAGCCCCGTGATACGCACACCACAACCTGAATGTTGGGCCGCCTTGAAATTTTCTCTGCCAGGTGAATTAGTCTGCCACACTCAATGTCAGGATCCTGAAGTATCTCAGGACAGGAGCAAAATATGGACAACTTTTCTGCCGCTGTATAACATGTGGCCTGGAATCCAACTCCCAGTGGAGTCCTTGCTCCTAACGGAAATCTTCTGAGCCTGGTTTTAACCATCTGCCCTTTAATCAGCATTCTGATCGTCTGGCCTCTGCCCAGACTCTCCCTCCAAGTTCAGTTCATCACAATCTAGGGCTTCTCCAGCCATCATCTCCAGACCTTTCCCAACTTCTCCATGAACCAGTTCCAAAGGCTCTGAACCACAAGGCGAAGTTGTGGTGCCAAAATCCATCTTAGTTACTTTCTTGTCACTCAGACACTATACCTGACACACACAATTTAAAGGAGATAGGGTTTATTTTAGCTCTGAATTTGTGGAGGTTTTAGTCCCTAGTCAGCTGGCTCCAAGGAAGTGTGGCATGGCAGAGGAGAAAGAGTGCATGAGATGGCACAAGAAGCAGGGCACGATCAAGGGAAGAGAAGGGATGTACGTGGGTCCAGGCGTGCCCAGTGATCCACATCTTCCCACCAGGCTTCATCCCCCAACATCACACCCAGCGATACATGCATCAGTGGACTAATCTGTATCACACACCCTTGATCTAGTCACCTCCTAAAAGTCCCACCTATGAGCACACGAGGCTTTGGGGGGGAATCTAGGTGTAAGCCATAACACTCTCTCAAAATAAAAAAAAAAAGGGCTGGGTATATAGCTCAGTGCAAAGGCCCTGGGTTCAATTCCCAGCACAACTAACTCCCCCCCCCCCAAAAAAGGCAAGGTGGGGTTAGTCAGAGGCAAAGCAAGGGGGGCTTAACCCTAACCCTGACCGTAACCCTGTGCATTGTAATTTAGCTGCCGCTCTGTGTGGTGGACATATTATTGTGGTCAATTTGAGCAGCAACACCCAGCTGGATTGAGTTGGTGTAGTTCTGGGCATAGAAGATTCACCTGAAGGTTAATGCCAACACAAAATAAAGGAGAAAAGGAGCAGGACACAGCGGCCAGGTGTTTCCCAGAAGCTCTGCTGCGGCTGGTTCTCCTGAAGGGAACTTGGCTGTTCTTACTGCAGAAGCAGCTCGGGGCCTTGCTGTCGTCGGGGATGGCTGTTATTCCCTTCCGGGGAGCTCTGGTCTTCACCTCTGCTGCGAGCATCGGATTCTGGTTCCAGTACAGATTTCTTCTGCCTGTTAGTGCAGACACAGGCATACATGGGACAGTGCTGTGGACTCCTAGCCCTTCATTGGATCTTTCAGATCTCCAGTGCATAGAGAGATGTTCTGCACTCTTCCTGCATTTGGCAATGTGGTAATGTGTAAATGTCCTGTGTTAAATCTGTTCTCGTGCAAACCACTGACTCTAGAAAGGTAACTAATACATTCCGTCTTCTACACCTTAAAGGCACTTTTCTTCCCCAGTCACGGCAATCAAAAATGCCCCTAGGGCTGTGTGCAGCTCACTGGCAGAGGCTTATATGAGGCCCTGGGTTCCACCACAGAATTTTAAAAAAGAAAAAAAAAAAAGGTCATGTGTGATGGTGCATGCCTGTAATTGCAGAATTTGGGAGGTTGAGGCAGGAGGATCGAGGCCCACCTGGGCTACATAGTGAATTCAAGGATAGTCTGAACTGTATCGAGAGACCCTGTCTCCAAAAGCTAAAAAAAGAAAAAGGAAAAAGAAAAAAAGCCTCTAGGTATTGCTAAGTGTCCCTTAGGACCCAAATCACCCCTGGTTGAGAACACCCTCTTAGAGTAACTCCTTAAGCTGTACAATACATTTATTTTATGTGCCTTTGTGGATCTGAGTGTAAGTGTGTGTGTGTGTGTGTGTGTGTACACACATTTTAATTTGCACTTTTTTTTTGGTGCTGGGAATTGGACCCATGGCCTCACACATACTAAGCATGTATTCTACTTATTTTCCAATAAAAATATCTTTGAAATTCCAGTGGAATTTTTATACAAAAAGTTGACAGAATTCTTGAGTTTAACCAACCAATAAAAATAGCCCAGGAGTTCTGTAAGAGGAGTGGATGGGAGCTGAGCCTGTTCACACAGGCCTGTAATCCCAGCCCTTGGTGGGGCTGAGTTGTGAGGGTTGGGAGTTCAAGGCCGGCCTGGCCTCATCTCAGAACAACAACAGCAACAACGAACCCCAAAGCTACAACCAACCGAACATAAAGTTCAGCCAAAGTAGCAGACATTGTGTCCCCACATTGCTGCACCTAACCTACATGGTGCCTGGCATACAGTAGGTGCTAAGTTAATAGGAAAACAAATCCATGAAGTTTCTGTTTTATTATTGATTGATTATTGATTGATTGATTTTTTTGAGTCAGGGTCTTGCTATGTGGTTCAGGCTGGCCTTGAATTCACTATGGAGCCCAGGCTGGCTTTTAATTCACGGAGATCCTCCTGCCTCAGCCTCCCTAGTGATGGGATTATGGGTGTGTATCACCATGCCTGGTTTAAATTTTTTTATTTTTTTTTATGAGATGTAATTTTAAATAATCATTTCGAGATTTACTGAGCACCTGCTGTCTACTGGAGGCACCAGATAAAGCAGTGGCCTGAACTAACCAGTTCTCTGTTCCTGTGATGCCCATGCATCGGTGTGGGAGACGGATGGCAAACAGGTAGGCAGCCCTGAGTTCTGTTTTTCAGAGTGGCAGGGCTATTAGGTTAAAGAAGCCGGGTGATAGGAAAGGGAGTGGCTGGGGAGGGGACACCTTAGGCCTTTAGGGCACGAGAACTCACAGGCTGAGCCCCCCAGAATAGGGAGAGGTGGCCACATGACTCTGCTGGGAAGAATCGCTCCAGGAAGGTGGGCCCGCATACGCAAAGGCCCTGGGGTCCTGCTACCTCACCCAGACCCTGGGAATAAGCGCCACCCACACACGTCCCACCGAGTGTTTCTTCTTGGCATCTCCTGTGGCTCCCGAGTTCCCTGGGGATCAAATCCAAGCTCCTTAGCCCTGGCCCAGCAGGATTTAGCGGTTCCTGGGACACAAACGCCTCGCCCAGCCTTCGCTGACTGTCACTGTAGGCCCGCCCCGCCCGCACAAGCCCCGCCCACATCGCCTCACCATTGGACAGCACGGAGAGCATCGGGCGCTGGTTGGCTGAGATGGGGGTCCGTCGGGGTCCAGGCCTTTATAATCCGTCCGAGCGCTTCGAGGGGGCGGGCGCGGGCGCTGCCGGGGCTGCGGCTTCAGGTAAAGCGCCCGCTTTCGCGGGACACGCGCGGGGGTCCTGGGGGGCCTCAGGGGACGCGGGCCGGGCGGGCGGTGCGTCCAGCCCTTCTGCGCGCTGGGCGCACTGCTGGGCGCACTGCGACGCGTGGGGCGCAGTGTCCCGGGACCCCCGGGGAGCCCCAGGTGGGTGCGCGCCGGGCGGGGAGTCCCTGGATTCCGGAGATCGCGCCCCTTTCGCCCTGCAGGCGCTGGCGGGGCGTTGCCCGCCCCCAGCAGCCCAGCCGGCTCTGGGGCCCCGGCCGGGTGGCTCGGGGCGCCTCGGGGACCCGGCACCCTCCTTCCCGCGCTGGGCTGGTGCGGGATGGGGGCGGGGACGAGGAAGCGGCGTCGGGGGAGGGCCGGCCGCGCGGGCCGGGACAATGGGCAGCGGATGGGCCCGCCCGGCGGCGCTTCCTGGAGGAAACTGCCCTGTCTCTGCGAAGCTGACCCGTGTGTGGCTGGGGGTGCTGACCGAGCACCCCGCTCCAGCCATCCTCGCTCCACCCCGCCCCAGGGCTCTGGGAGTCCCGCCCGCCGCGAGGGGGCCACCACCCGGGCTGGGGCCGGCAGCCTCACCCCTCGGGTTTCGTGAGCACCCTCCACAGCCCGAAATAGCCCAGGGCGGGAGCGGGGGCGTGCCGTGCCGCTTCTGACGGCCTAATGAGGGGTCTCGGGCGGAGGATCTGCAACTAGCAGCGACAGCCTGGGCAGGGTGCGGAGGAGGCAGCAGGGCAGCTACACGCCCCCAACCGGGGCGCAGGCGCGAACTGACTGGTGTTGGAGCCCGGCGGGAGGCAGGCCGAGGCTCCCGCCCCTCCCGGGAGCAGAAAGGGCGCCTCGCAGCAGGCAGTCGAACGCGTGACGAGAGCAGAGATCTGACTAAACTGCCCGGGTTGGCATCCTGCCTCACCCCCTCTGCGACCCTGAGAAGCTGCATTAGTCCTCCCCGGGTCTCAGTTTCTCCATCTGCGCAAAGAGGGAAGAGACAATGATCATAGGAGGTCCAAGCTTTGAGGGTTTAGCCAGTGTCAAAAACAGTTCAATACAGTTGGGTGTGGTTCCCCGTGCCTGTTATTTTAGCACACAGGAGGCCGAGGCAGGAGGATTGCAGGAGTTTGCAGCCAGCCTGGGCTTCGTAGTGAGATCAAGATCAGCCTAAACTACATAGTGAGACCGTGCCTCAAAAAACAAACACAGTTAATATCCATAAATTACTTAGGATAGAAGTTAGCTCATAAAAAACAGCCCAAGTGTTATTGTTCTTTACCATCCCTGGCCTATCCACCCATTTCTCAGCCCAGCCCCTCGATCCGGCTGCTCCAGCTGGTTTAGGTCTTAGGCGCGACTGCAGCTGTCTCCTCCATCCCAGAGCCTCGGCTGGCTTCGGGCACGACCAGTCACCGCCCCCCCAAGTCACGCACCAGCTGTGTGGGAGGCAGGTCCAATTGCCTGAGCGCTGGTCTGGCTTTTTCCGAAACCCGGCGCTTCCCTGGCGTTTCCTGAAAACAAGCACTGAGCGGCCCTGGCTGTCCTGCGCGATGACCTCCCTCCCTGGCCTGTCACTTGCAGCTGGTGGGAGGGAACAGGAAACAGCTGCTGGGGACTGGGAGGGTCCCTGCTGGGCCTCGGAGCCGGGGAGGAGGCACCAGGGACTCAGGCGGGCGGAGGCAGGGAGTGGAGTGGGGTCCCCCAGCCGCAGAGCAGGGGCAAATCAGGCCGGCCCATAGGTGCTAAGCGGCTACGGCTTCGGGCCCTCAGGTAGGAGGTCAGCGGGAACTCGCGAGGCGGGCAGGCGGGCTGAGAGGGTTGCCGGATGGTGAAAGCAGACGGGCAGTGGGCCTGGGAGAAGATGGACCGGGTCTGGCTGCTGCCAGTGGAAAGCTGGGCAAGCAGGAGGGCAGGGAGAAGTGCTGGCCAGCAGATCCCCAGAGGCTGGGCACAGCCCGATCTGAGGGGTTTGCTCGGTGCCTCAGTTTCCCTACCTGTAAAATATGAGAGTGATAATATCTACCTTACAGAATTGTATAGGGATTACATTTTCAGGCAGGGCGTACAGTAGGCGCCTGACGTCACCTGCTTCCTACTCCCTGAAGGTCTTCCATGTTGGCTCTCAAACCTCTGTCTTTATTATCCACTGGGTTTTGTTTTATTTTATTTTGTCTCCTTTCGTTTGAGACAGGGTCTCGCTCCATACTTCAGGCTGGACTCGCGGCAATCCTCCTGCCTCAGCCTCTAAGTGTTGAGATTACAGGTGTGCACCAACTTGCGTGGGTTTTTGTTTTGTTCTGTTTTGTTTGACAGTGTTGGGGATAGAGCCCAAGGCCACGTGCACGCTAGGCAAGCACTCTACCACAATCCAGCCCCAATCCTGTACTTTGTGAACCCAGTTTCTGGACCCAGTATGTCATACCTTTGTCCTCGATGGCTCTGAAACTTTGAATTTGTATATATTCTTTTTTTGGGGGGTGCTAGGGATCAAACTCAGGGCCTTGTGCTTGCTAGGCAAGCACTCTACCACTGAGCTAAATCTCCAACCCTGAAATTTTGAATTTGATACTCGATGCATTTCGATGTCAGAATTTTGTCCCGGAATTCGTTATGTACTTGGTACTCAATGTGCAAACTAGAACTTGCGTCGGTGCCCTTTCCAGAATAATTTGGTACTTGTTGTAACTCCCCACACCAATTAACAACAAGCAAATGAGGTCCCCCTGCCTTTGTTAAACATCACGGTAGGCTGGGATGCGACTCGCTGGTAGAGTGCTGGTCTAGCATGCCTGGGATCCGGGCTTCCATCCCCAGCACTGAAAAAATTACACTATTGGATGTGCCCAAACCCTTAACTTTCTTGGAATCTCCATTTGTCCCCTGAAGAACCCCCCACCCCCACCCTACACATGGGGAGTCTCAGCTTTGGTCACCGAGGGGTGTGTGGTTCCATTACAAACTCTTACATGCTACAGACAAAGTCCTGCGGCACTCCACTAAGGACACTCTGCACAGACAGGTATTTGTAGGTCACCATCTTTGTTGTAGCCAGCCCACAACTCTACATTGTTGGGAAGTTCTCACTCTGTGACCCTGGTTAAAAATTCGTACGCACAGCTGGGCATGGTGACAAATGCCTGTCATCCTAGCACTCAGGAGGCTGAGGCAGGAGGATTGCCATGAATTTCAGGTCAACCTGGGCTACGTAGTGAGTTCAAGGTCAGCCTGACCTACATACAAGACATTGTCTCAAAGAAAATTATTTTTCAGATGCACAATTATATTTTGTCTGAGTTTCTCTATGGAAAAAGAATTCAAGAAATCCTAGTTTTAAAAAAGCACAATCTTGCAAGTTGTTTTTAATAGTGAGCTACATTCCTATTCCTTTTTATATTTTGTTTTGAGACAGGATCTCGCTAAATTGCCCAGACTGGCTTCAAATTATAATCCTAGTAACTGGGATTAGAGATGTACAGCACCATGCCTGGCTCAGATGAGTTTTCAGCGAACCCAGGAAGAGCTTCCAATTTCCTTTCTTTTTCTAGCACTAAGGGTTGAACCCAAGGCCTTCACACTGAGCTCCATCCCCAGCCCTTCTCTTAATTATCTATTTTGAGACAGGGTCTCACTAGTTGCTAAATCGCCTGGGCTGGACTTGAACTTTTGATTTTCCTGCCTCAGCCTCCTGGAGTGCCAGGATTATAGGCGTGCACCACCACATCTGGCTTCCCCTTTCTTTTCTAAAGGCTCAAGGCGCATGCAATGTTTTGCACACTGATTTTTTTGGGGGGAGGGTGGCTGGGGATCGAACTCAGGTCTCAAGCTTGCTGAGCTAGCGCACCACCACTCAGCGAAATCCCCAACCTGCACATTGATTTCTAATTTTCACCAGGGAGTCACAGAAAACTCAGCAGCGCTGCCGTTTCTCCTGCCCTCCCAGCTGCTCCTATTTTCTTGATCTCTTGCTCTGCCCCATGCCTTTCCTGCCTCCTGCTCCAGCCCGGCACCTGGGGGTCCCCACGTTCCTTTAATCCGAAGTTTCTCTCCCGAGAGAAGGAAGATGAGCGCTAGCGCCTGGGGACGGAGTGTGGCCTGGGGGGTGAGATGGACAGGGTCCCTGTCACCACCTCTCCGGACTTTTTGCAGGGTGTCTATGGCAGCCACTTCAGGAAACATGGCCAAGTTTGCCCTCAATCAGAACCTGCCTGGTGAGTGTGCAAAATACATGTATGCACAGTCCCACAGTTGGTGCCTGTGTGTGCGTGTGTGCACAACCCTGCCGTTCCTTCCTTTAAGACAGTGACCAGATGGCCCTTTCCAAAGGTCCCTGGAAGAATGTCACAGGCACCCACGGCCCGACCTATCCCCGGTGCCTGTCACCCTGCTGGGGACACCTGGCCTCCGCTTTGCCCACCCTCGCCCCAGTGGCCGCGCGGGGGCTGTTTCACGAAGCCAGCCCGCAGCTGCTTCCTTCTCATTGTGCAGCGGTCAATTTTTAAGTCCCCTCCACTGCAAACCGTCCCTGACACTGGAGCCAAAGTCTCGCCCGGTGCTGCGATTCTCTGTCATCGCTATTCTTGCCCTAATCGCCATTTGGAATAATCGTATTTATTTATTTGTCCCCTAAAGAGGGTCTGTCTTGATCCCCGCTGTGTCTCCACGGTCTACAAAACTGCTTGGCGCCCAGCAGGTGCTCAGTGAGCGCTTGGCCGCGCGACTACCTGGGTGCAGAGAGGGGTGTGAACCTCGGGGGTGGGTGTGCGCTCAAAGGCAGGTGCGCAGCACTTGGCGGAGTCGTGCAGGCGCCCGGTGGGCTGGGGCGGACGCGTGCTTCTGTCCCTCCTGTCAGAGGGCCCCTTGGCCTGACCCCATGGCCCTGTCTTGCCCGCAGATCCGGGTGGCCCGCGCCTGTGCCCGGGCCCGATCGGGGGCGCGCGCAGCCCGATCTCGCCCTACTCCGTGGAGACGCCCTACGGCTTCCACCTAGACCTGGACTTCCTCAAGTACGTGGAGGAGCTGGAGCGCGGCCCCGCCGCCCGCCACGCCCCAGGACCCGCGCCCGCGCGCCGCCCCCGTGCACCCCGCTCCGGCCTCGCGGGCGCGCGCAGCCCAGGCGCCTGGACGTCCAGCGAGTCCCTGGTCAGCGATGACGGCGGAACCCCGGGCGCGCCCCCCCCCGGGGCGCACCGGGGCCTCCAGTTGCCACCGCTGTCGCCGCGCGCACTCGTGCGCAACGCGCGCGTCGAGAACACGTTGCTAGAGACGAGCCGTCGGCTGGAGCTGGCCCAGGCGCACGAGCTCGCGCTCAGCCCTTCCCGCGAGGCGCCGCGCAGTCCGCGGGGGTCGGGCCGCAGCAGCCCCGCCCCCAGCCTCGCCCCCGCCTCCCCGGGCCCCGCGCAACTGCAGCTAGTGCGCGAGCAGATGGCCGCGGCGCTGCGGCGCCTGCGCGAGCTCGAGGACCAGGCGCGCGAGCTGCCCGAGCTGCAGGAGCAGGTGCGCGCGCTGCGCGCTGAGAAGGCGCGGCTGCTGGCCGGGCGCGCGCACCCCGAGCCCCACGGGGAGGCCGAGGCGCGCCCGGACAAGCTCGCCCAGCTGCGGCGGCTCACCGAGCGCCTGGCCGCCTCGGAGCGCGGCGTCCGCTGCAGGGCCAGCTCCGGGGCTGATGGCCCCGAAGGGTTGGCGGCAGCGCGCGGCGAGGGCGCGCACCAGGTCCTCGATGGGGCAGCCGGGACGTCTGGGACCCCCGAAGGGTGGCCCCAGACCCGAGAGCTGGGCGCCGAGACCGTGCTCCAGACCCGAGAGGCGTGTGCCCAGGCAGCGCCGGAGGTCCGGGAGGCCGGCGTGGAGGCGGCTCCCGACACCGCGGAGGCGGACGCGTGGGTGACCGAGGCGCTGCTCGGGGTGCCCGCGGCTGCCGAGCGCGAGTTGGAGCTGCTGCGCGCCGGCCTGGAGCACCAGCGCGGGGTGAGCGAGCTGCTGCGTGGGCGGCTGCGGGAGCTGGAGGAGGCCAGGACGGCCAGGCCCCAGCCGTGCGACGCCACCACGCAGACCTCCTCTTGGGTCTGTGCGGAGAAGACCACGCAGACCGAGCTCCCAGCGGAGGCCCCCTGCCTGGCTGCGGAGAACCCTCCTGGGGACAGGGCCGTGGCCCCGGCGGGTGAGTCTTGCCCGGCAGATGAGTCTTGAGCCGGCCCGCGAGTCGCCGAACCCAAACTCAGTGCCCTCGTCTGGTCCCTGCCAGGCATCCTCAAATCCATCATGAAGAAGAGAGATGGCACCGCCGGTGCCCAGCCCAGCCCGGGACCCAAGAGCCTGCAGTTTGTAGGCGTCGTCAACGGAGAGTGAGCGCTTCCCCTCCTTCCTGCGGCGACAGCTGCGGGGACACGGACAGCTCTCAGCCCCCGGAACGCGCCCGGGGACGCTCAGCGCGCCTCCACTCTGTCCCCAGGTACGAGAGTTCGTCCAGCCAGGACGACAGCGACAGCAGCGACAGCGGAGACGGCGCTCCGGAGCCCCCGAGGAGTAGCTCTTCGGGCTCGGGGGAAGACAGCAGCGGAGACGTCGGGGACATCGGGGACCCCGGGGCGGGGGCGGAGGCGGGGCCGCAACCGGAGACCCAGGGAAGGTGAGAGGCGTCGGGGAGGGGGCGGGGCAGCCCGGCGTCTCCGGATCCCGCCGAGCCTCGCCCGCCTCTCCAGGTACGAGCTGAGCCCGCGGTTGCGCGAGGCGTGCGCCGCGCTGCAGAGACAGCTAAGCCGGCCCCGCGGAGTGGCCCGCGACAGCGTGAGTGCCGGCCGGCCCTGCCCGGGGTGCCTCCCTTGCCTCCCTCTTAGGAAGGCCCAAGTTTGATCCACTCTCGTCAGGAACCTCTCTAGATCCCAGGTTCTCCGAACAATCACCGTCCTAGACAGGCCCTGACCTTCCCTGAATTCACCCAAAGGGAGCTGGGCGTGGTGGCGCACGTTCGTGTTCTTAGTACTCTGGAGGCTGAGGCAGGAGGATCGCTGCGAGTTCGAGGCCAGCCTGGGCTCAATCGAAAGACCCTGTTTCACCGCCCACCAAATCTCCTAAAGGGGCACGCCCCCGGCCCCAAAAACTGATCCAAGCGCCAACCTGCTCCTGGACTCGGCAAGGGCAACCTATCGCCGTCTCCCCCCACTCTAAATTCTCCCAGGTTATTTCCAGAAGGGTAGATCTCACTAACAATACCCCCTCTCTGAAAGGGGAGTGGCCCCAGCCCTCCGAGTACTCGGACGAGCAGCGACCTTCCTTCCTTGCCAGGATCGCCAAAGGGGTCTTGTCAGCCCCCCTCGCCCCCGGCCCTGGATTATTGTTGACCCCTTTGCTCCTGTCCCTGCAGAACGCGGCGCGCCTGGTGGCCCAGGAGTGGTTCCGGGTGTCCAGCCAGCGACGCTCGCAGGCCGAGCTGGTGGCCGGGGCGCTGCGCGGGTTGGCGCGCCTGGGATCCCCGCTGCTGACGCACGTGGTCAACCTGGCGGATGACAACGGGAACACGGCCCTGCACTACAGTGTGTCGCACGGGAACCTGGCCATCTCGAGCCTGCTGCTGGACACGGGTCAGAGTCACGGAGGGCTGGTGGGGGACCAGGGAGTGGCAGCCACGTCGGTGAGGGCGCGGGTAGAACCGGGCAGCGGACGCAGTGGGGGAAATGCAGACAAGAGACGGCCGGCAGAGGGCGCCACTGCACCTTTGTTTCTTCTGGGACGGGTTCGTTGCCACCACCGCTCGATGGAGGTTGAACTCACACTGAGCTACATCCCCAGTTGTTTTTGTTTGTTTGTTTGTTTTTTAATAAACACAGGGTCTCACTATGTAGCCCAGCTGGCCTCGAACTCACAGCCATCCTCCTCCTGCTCAGCCTCCCGAATGCTGGGATCGCAGGCATGCGCCACCACACCTGGCCCCCCAGTGCTTTCTTTTAAAGTTTTCTTTTTTAAATTGGGGTAGTGGTGAGCGCCTGTAATCAAGCACTCGGAAGGCTGAGGCAGTATTGCTAAAAATTCGAGGCCAGCCTAGTCTACACAGTGAGTTCAAGGCCACCCTGAACGACATACTGAGACTCTTGACTCAAACTTTTTGTTTCAAAATTTTGAGACAAGTTCTCAGTAAATTGTTCAGGCTGTGCTATAAGTTGGGATCCTCCTGCCTCGGCCTTCCAGAGTGCTGCAATAACAGGCTGTACCACCACACTGAGACCCCAAGGGTCTTTGACTCCACCAGAGACCCCCCCCCAGGTCCATCTGACCCTCCTCCCAGCTTTGGGATTAGAACACAATGCAGGATTTACTCATTCTCACCAGCTTTAGCGTGTGGTGGGGAAGCGGGGCTGGCAGGCTCCCTCTCTGGGCAGCTGTGACAGCACATGCAAAGGTGCCAAGTGGCCAGTGAGTGACCACCATGCCCCGTGTCCCCGAAGCTCCCGGAGCTCCAGCATCAACCACCCAGGGCTCTGCCACACTCCCAGGCTGGGGTGCTGCCTCACCCTCCTGCCTCAGCTTCCCCCCTCTGAACAGAGATGCACACACCCAGATGTTGCAGACATAATTGGGAGCCTAGTAGGTGCCAGCCCATCCTGAGAGCAGACTGGATAGCAGGCTGGAGACTGAGGCGCTCGCCCCTGGGCCATCCCGCAGGCACCTGGCTTCTCAGCTCCTCAGCCGGCCACGCTCCCCTGAGCCTCTCCCACCTCGCGTCTCCGTGCCTGTGGAGCCCCCTCCAGCACATGGGAAGCCTCCCGGAGTTAGCCTAGCGAATGTCTGCTCTCACAGGACAGTCCTGAAGATGGGGCTGTGTGGGTGGGAGAGGCCAGGTGGGGAGTGGAGATCGACAATTACCCAATGAAAACGTGAATTCATTTCCAGGAGGGGTCAGGAAGGAGGAAGTTGCTGGTCTTCGGGCCTGAGGCCCTGGGACAGAGCAGTGACCTGGTGTGCACGAGGCCCTGTGCACAGTGCCCAGCCCCACACACACAGAAAAGAGGAGCCCAGTCATCCCTTTAACCCTCACGGCGGACAGGAGGGCGAGGAGGGGAGGGTGGCATCCTCCTGGCCAGCCTCGGGAGGAAGGCTCCACTCTGCTCATTTGTGTCCCCTCCCCACTTGCTACCCTCCACTGTTGCTGTAGAAGTTTATGGGAGAAACGGATGAGCTGTCATGGTGTGCACCTGCCTGTAATCCCAGCATTCTGGGAGGCTGAGGCAGGAGGATCATGTGTTCAAACCCAGCCTGGGTAACTCAATTTAGCAAGACTGTCTCAAAGTAAGGAAAATTGTGTGAAGGTCCTGAATTCGATTCCCAGTACCAGGGGGTGGGTGGCTGCACAATTAAGAACGCCCCTCTTTTAAATTTTTAGTTTCAAGACAGGACCTCACAATGTAGCTCAAGCTGGCTTGGCGACCCTTCTGTCTCAGCACCTCCCAGCGCTGAGGTTACCGGTGTGCACCCTCACACCTGGCCGATTTTATTTTATGTGCTGCTGAGGATCGAAGGAGAGCTCCGTGTATGCTAGGAAAGCGCTCTACCGCTAAGCCAGGCCCCAGGAACCCCATCTGACCCTTGTACAGTGTCCCTCACCTTGACCCCTCCCAATGGTAACCATCCTGTAGTAGCCAGCCAGGTACTTACTGTATTCCCTCCCGCCCGCTCATCTCCCCCATCCCTCTCCTGTCTCCTCACGGCAGAGCCTGTAGACAGGCATTCGAACAGCCACTGCAGTAACTCGGTCCTAACCCTCAGGAGCCAGGATGGTAGCTAGCTGCACGTTCGTTTCTAGTCCTGCTGTAAAGTGTCACCATTTGGGTGGCTGAACACAACAGAGATCGTCCGTTCAGGACTCTGAAACTGAGGCGCCCGCAGGGCTGGCCCCTTCCTCAGAGCGCAGAGGAAGGACCGGGCCCAGGCTCTCCTCCCAGCTTCTGGGGGGTTTGTGGGCACTCCCTCCACACAGCAAGACGTCATCTTAACACAGTTACATTTGCCAAGACCCTGTTTCCCAGTAAGGTCACATTCATGGGTAACAGGGGCAGCTGGACTTCCATCTTTTTCTTTCCAACCAATATGGGAAGAACAGAACAGGGGAGGGGTTTAGGGAGTCAGGTGATGGGTGACAAACGGAAGGCGTTGTGGGCAGGGACCAGGGTGGCAGCTGTCATAGTCCTCTACAGAGCAACCATGTTGACTTGGTAGCTGTTAGCCATGAAAGTAGACCTGACTACTCAGTCAACAGATGTTTACTGAGCACCTACTATGTGCCAGGTGCTATTCTAAATAGTGGAGGATCCAGCCGCCCACAAAACCTGACCATTTTGAAATGGAGTCCCCGAAGGTTTTGCGGAAGTGAGATGGTCACTGGGAGGGGAGCTGCGCAGGCAGGGGACAGTGCACGCAGGCCTCATGGTGACTGCATCGCGCCTCCACCGCCCTCTCCCCCTCCCAGGGGTCTGTGAGGTCAGCTGCCAGAACCGCGCCGGCTACTCAGCGCTCATGCTGGCTGCACTTGCCTCCGCGGGCCCTGAGGACATGGCTGTGGTCCGCAGGCTCTTCAGAATGGGCGACGTCAACGCCAAGGCCAGCCAGGTGCGCGCTCATTCCCGCCCGGCTCAGTCTGGGGGATCGTCTCCACCCAGGAAGCCCACCCTGGCCAGCCTCGCCCCTTTCTCCCATTCCCCAGACAGGACAGACAGCCCTCATGCTGGCCATCAGCCACGGCCGCCAGGACATGGTGGCAGCCCTACTGGAATGTGGGGCTGACGTGAATGCACAGGACGTGGACGGGGCCACGGCACTAATGTGTGCCAGTGAGTACGGGCGCCTGGACACTGTCCGGTTGCTGCTGGCCCAGCCAGGTTGCGACCCTGCCATCCTGGACAATGTGAGCCACGACCACAGGGCTGGCATGGAGGGAGGGGTGCCTGTGCTGTTGCTCAGACTTGACACCCTGATGTTCCTCAGGAGGGCACCAGTGCCCTGGCCATTGCCCTGGAGGCGGAGCAGGATGAGGTGGCTGCTCTGCTGCACGCCCACCTGAGTGCCAGCCAGCCTGGTTCCCAGGTGAGCACACCCCAAGCCTCGCTGGGGAGCCCCAGCTGTGGGAACCTGTCCGTTCTCCTGTGAGGCAGGAGGCCCTGAGAAGGGAAATCACCTGGCTTTGATCACAAGCAAAGGGTATTTTGTGAGTGGGCTTCAGCTACCTGCGCCCAGGAAAGCTGTTATCAAAGGCAGAGGACCCCTTTGACTTTAGGCAGGTGAGGGAATCACCCTTAGTGAACGTTTGCCAGCAGCAAGCAGTGCGGAATAAACCTGAGGGACAAAAGCTTCTTAGCAGACAAACTGCCACAACGCTCTCAGCACTTTAAAATTACCTAGCCATGAGCAAGGTGTGGTGGCATACGCCTGCAATCCCAGCACTCCGGGGGATGAGGCAGGAGGATCACTGGGAGCTTGAGGCCAGCCTAACCTACACAACAAGACACTGTCTCAAAAAAAAAAAGTGCTTAGTCAGGCATGATGGTACATGCCTATAATTCCAGCACTTGAGAGACTAAGGCAGGTAGACGGCCAGCTTAAAGTACATGAAGAGACTTTGCTAAAAAAAAGTTACCCAACCCACCTACTAGTCCCACACTTACTTGCTAGAGATATAGGATGGAAGTCACCACAAAAAGGCAGAACCCTGATCCAAACCCGCAGCCTGGCTCTCAGGAAAGGGTGACATTCCTCTGGGAGTGGGCGGACTGACTGAACTCACCCCAGCCTCCAACTGGACCCTTTCCCTCTTTTCTCTAGAGCCAGTCACCCCCAGACTGTCCTGCAGCAACACCCAGTGAAGGGGGATGCAGTGACACCCGAGGGGATTCCCAGCCTCAGTGAGCTGCCAGGAACACCAGACCGAAGTTCAGCGAAATCGTTCCCTCCCTGCCTCAGCCTCTGGATCACCGACGCTCTCCCTCGTAAATAAAACACTGCTCAGCTTGCATTATCTGGGGGCTGTGTGCTTGTGTGGCAGGGTGGGGACAGGGATACGCGGTTTCCCTTGCTGTGAAAAAGGGTCCTCAGAAGTTATCCAGAGTACAGAAGGCCTGTGACCACCTGGAGACCGCATAAAACACAGCGCCAAGAGCAACGCTAGAGAACTTAAAAGAACCGGAGTTGATATATAATACAAACGCTTTATTTTAAAAGTCGCAGTTCATCCCGTGGGCCAGGCGGTCGACATTCAGGACGCTGTAAACAGACCCAAGCACAGACCCAAGCGTGAGAGGCAGGCAGAACCCCCAGCGACTGGCAAATTCCACTTCCCTCCCACCAATCTGCAGATCCGCCCGTCCCCGGGCTTAGCTAAGGGTGCAACAGGGCTTCCCTCTCCGTACCTACCGGCGGCCGAGTTCAGCGCAACCTCCGGGCTTCTCGCTCGGACTCCAACAGGGTGAGCACGTCGCCCTCGCGCACGGGCCCTTTCACGTTGCGGATGATGGAGCGGCTCGTGTCGTCCATGAATTCCACGCGCACCTGCGGGCCCGCGGGAGGGCGGGGAGTCAGGGCGCGTCCCGGGGGGTCCCCCCGGGGCGGGACGTGGGAACCATCCACGGATTCAGATCGCGCGCGAACGAGCTCTGCAATAAAGGCAGCGTCGGTTCTCAGCTCTCGCTGGAAGGGTCTGAGGCCTGAGAGCGGCCTTCGCCGGGACGCGAGCGCCCGGAACGGTCGCGGGCCCCCGCCAGCTCACCTGCGTGCACTGTCCCTGCGATCCGGTCCTGCCCAGCACTTTGGTGACCTGGTAGAAGAAGGCTGGTCAGACCCGGCCCGCCCGGCTCTTCTGCCCTCTCCCTCCTTTCCCCGACGCCCGAATGCCGACCCCCGCTCACCCTAGCCAGCTTGATGGGCTGCACACGGCTCGTGTCCATGATGGCGACCAGCAGCGGCCTGGCGGAGAGGAGTCACGTGGCTCGGGCAGCAACTTTATAAGACGCCTCAGCCCCGCCCACTCTGACTCTCGCGAGATCGCACCTCCCGCTTCCCAGAAGCCTCCGCGACACCGACGTCACCCGCGCCCTTCACGGCGGATTGAAGATGGCGTCCGCCACTCGCGTTATCCAGAAACTGCGGAACTGGGCTTCCGGGGTGCGCGGGGAGGACGGGCAGCGCTGGGAGGGATGTGGACGCTGCGCGCCCCGGCTCCGCTCCCGCTCCTCACCGCCCTCTCTCCCGCGGTGCGCCAGTTTGTGATCCTTTTAGCCGGGGACTCACTTGCCTATTCTTGGCCATTAGGAGCATCTTGGTCCCGGGATCCTCTAGGCCCCGACCTTAGCTTTGGATCTCGAGGCCCAAGCTTTCTCTTTCATCTGCAGGGTCCACAGCCCAGACCTGATTGTTCATCCCCTTCCTTTCCTTCATTTGTGCCCCCGCCGGCCGTCCCCGTCCCCTCGGCCCCTCTTTTCCCGGCGGCCCGCGGGCTGACCTGTCTTGTCCTCTTCCCACAGCAAGACCTGCAAGCGAAGCTGCAGCTGCGGTACCAGGAGATCGCCAAGCGGTGAGCAGGCCCTGCTTGCTGCCCAGCCTCCGATCCGGTCTTTCCCCCGCCACAAGCAAAATTTGCATTCCTTCAGGCCCCAGGATCTCTGAGCGAGGATCCTGTCCCCAATCACCTGCCGGGCTGTGCGGGCAGAAATTTGCCTTTAACCTAGCTGGACTCGACGGAGCCGGCTCCTCCTGGAACAGCCAGGCTGGGTGTGCTCTGTGGGTAGGATTCCCGACTAGATTTCAGTTCTCAGTGTGGCTCTGCCAGGGAGTGTTTCGTCCCAAAGCCACAGACAGAAAAATGAGACCCCAATATGCCAAATCATTTGCCAAAGGTCACCTGGAAACTAAAAAGTGGCATTTGGGGGCTAAACCCCCAAACGCCCTGATGTTAGACTCACTTATGTAACTGAGATTTACAAGCCTTGCCATGTTCTTCGTTTTGAGGATACCAGTAAGAAGAAGAACAGATTTTTATCCTCATTCCTTTCATGGAGCTATTTCATGGGAAATAAACACAGCAAGTACTATTGTTCTGGAATGGAAACAAAATGAATGTGGGTAAACTGGAGGGTGGCTACCTGAGGTCAGGTGTTTGGGGAAAGTATTTTTGGCAGGGATTGACACGGAAGTCCCCTGAATGATGGAAAAGAACCTATCAAAGAATAACTATTAACCGACCATGGTGGCGCATGCTTGTACTGAGGAGACTGAAGCAGGAGGATCACCGTGAGTTTGAGGCCAGCCCGGGCTCCATAGTGAGCTGAGGGCCAGCGGGAACTATGTAGCAGACCCTATCTCAAAAAACAGTTTTGTAAAATTTTCAGTTTTTAAAGGATGTAGCATCTTCTGTTGGCTCATTTGGGCCTTGGCATTGGGCACCTGGTTCATTTTACCTTTGTATACAAGGGTGCAGGAAGTCATGGCTGGAAAGGGTCATCTTTGTATTCCTTAGGCAGATTCAAACTGTCGCATAATATATTGCGTGCTACATTAAAATAGTTTTTATCTCATTCATATCTGTATTTCTCATTTTTAAAATACAATGACAAGCCGGGTGTGGTGGTGTATGCCTGTCATCCCAGCACTCGGGAGGCTGAGGCAGGAGAATCTCCATGAGTTTGAGCCCAGTCTGGGCTACACAGTGAGTTCCAGGCCACCCTGGATTACATAGCGAATCTGTCTCAAAAAAAAAGACTAATGCTTGATCTGTGAAAAAGTTAAATCACTGCAAAGAGTTACCAGACAAAAAATAGATCTTTGTGTGATTTTTTTTCCCCATGCCTTGGCCTTGTCTGCTGTCTCCCACTCCCTCCCTGGGAAGCTCTTCTTTTGTTTAGAGTGCAGCATTTCCTTTTAAGGCCTCAGGCGTCTTCAGAACTTCAGCCAGGGGATGAGCCCAAACCAGGACTGAACTGCGGCCACCCATTCTGGCTGCGGCCAGCCTTGGCGTCAGACCACACAGTGGCAGGAAATGCGCAGACCTGGACAGGTTCCAAGGGCAAGGTGTTTTTTGGGCCATAAGGCTTGATCCCAGCAGGGTGGTTCAAAGAGTTCCTGAGATGACAGGAAAACCCGGGTTCCCAGAGCCTGGCCGCGGGAGAAAAAGCCACACAAAGCAGACACAATCCAGCCATGCCCCCCAGCGTTCATGGACTGTAACCCCAAATAGGTGGGAGGCCCAGCCTTGGCCTCTCTAGTTCCCGCACACCTGCAGGTAGAGCTGAGCCCCCTGCCAGACCCAGCCATGGGAGCCTCACAAAGGGTCCTCCAGACCTCCCATATGGGGGGCCCTGGGCGGGGGTGACCCTGGCCTGATCTTGCAGTACCTTTACTGTACGCCAAGAGGCACTTGTAGCCTGCAGCTCAGCCCTGTGGCTACAGATAACGGTCTTTTTGTTTTTGAGACGTGTACAAGACTGATCAAAATACATGGCATGTGCTCAAATAAAAAAGTTATTACAGTGAAAGACACATTTCCATTAGTCTCCCTGCAAATACTTCCCCTTGGATTGAACACACTTATCTAATCATTCTTGCCACTTAAATCAAGGCTGGCTGTGAACTCGTTGTGTAGGCCAGGCTGGCCTCGAACTTGTGGCAATCCTCCTGCCTCAGCCTCCCAAGTGCTGGAGTTACAGACGTGTGTGCTACCATGGTCAGATCATGAGTGTCTTTACAAGTTTCATTAAAAAAAAAAAATACAGTGAATACTACTGCTGAGTGCTATCCAATGGAAAGGCAGGCTCATAAAACATTACGGGGTGTCCTTATTGACCTTATTTACTTATTTTTGAAGGGTCTTTCTGTGTATTTCAGACTTTCCTTGAACTCAACAATGATCCTGCCTCATCCTCACGAGTGCTGGGGTTGCAGGTGTGTGCCACTACGCCTGGCCTTATCTACCTTATTCGCCAGATCTGGCACTGTTTGACTTCTGGCTCTTCACCAAAGTCAAAATGACCATGAAAGTTAAATGCTTTGAATCAATTCAGGACATCGAGGCAGCCACAACAGCACAAGTAAAGACACTCACAAGAGGCCTCCAGAACTGCTTCAGAAAGGGCAAGGAATGATGGGATAAGTGTGTTTGGAGTGCAGGGAAGTATTTTAAAGGGGGTTAATGGTGATAAGATTTTGTAATAATTTAAAAACATTTTAAGCATTTTATATATATATAATTTTGTGGTTTTTTTTGAGACAGGATCTCACTATGTAGTTCAGGCTGGCCTTGAACTCTCAGCAATCCTCCTGCCTCAGCCTCTTGGGTGCTGGGGTTACAGGTGTGCATCCCCACGCCCGGCTAAGCATTCCTCATATATTTTGATCACATCTCATCATCCAAGCTGGCCTTGAACTCGTGATCCTACCCGAGTCTCCCAAGCGCTGGGACTGCAGGTGTGCACGGTCACACCCAACTTGCAGACCGAGTCTTGTGACAGTTGACAAGCTCACAGCAGGGCAGGGAGAGGGACAGGGACTGTCCTGCTTCAGTCTGATGTTCTTTGTCCTCAGGACACAGCCTCCTCCTAAGCTCCCTGTGGGCCCCAGCCACAAGCTGTCCAACAATTACTACTGCATGCGTGACGGCCGCCGGGAAGCCGTGCCCCCCTCGGTCATCATGTCCTCACAGAAGCTGCTGGCTCCGGGAAAGACAGCAGACAGGTAAGGGCCGCCAGCAGTGTCCCTCCGGCCGCTGGTGCTTCCTCCCCAGCTGTAGGGGCTGCCACGCGGGATCCGGCGGGACTGGCTGGGTTGCGGCTCACTGCCGGGGCACTTGCCTGGCACGTGTGGGTCCCAGGCCCGTCCCCGCACTGCGGGACATTTCCCAGTGATTGAGCGCGTGTCACTGGGCATGTTCCCTCCCATAGCTCCTTTATTCAGGGCTGAGTGCCCTGGTGAGGGCACGTGTTAGAGGCGCGGCTTCCTTCGGGAGCCCCAGGAAAAGCTATCATTCCATTTTTGTCATTTTCTGGGCTTGGTGGTGCTGGGATGGAACTCAGGGCCTGATGCATGCTAGGCAAGGGGCTCTACCACTGAGCTAAATCCCAACCCTAAGTTTGTGTTCTTAAAGAGAAAATCATATACACCTCAAAACTGGGCCCCTTGAGACCCAGCGTGATAAGCCAGGCATGGTGGCGCGCACCTGTCATTTCAGCTACTTGGGAGGCTGAGGCAGGAGTGCTGGAGCTTGGGAGTTCAGTGCCAGCCTGCGCAGCACAGCACGACCTGTCTCAGGACAAAACAACACAACAAACAACAGCCCAGTTTGGTGCCTGGCTTCAGGCGTCTTCTCATAGTTAACTGGGGACAGTGACGGTGCTCTGCTGAGTGTCGGTGCTGAGCCTGTCCCAGGGCCAGCGGCCTGAGCCAGCGTGGGGGCCGTCCGGCAGCCAGCCAGGCCCCTCGGGAAGCCGGTTCATTGCGGCCTTTCCGAGAAATCAGGAGGGAGGCACCAGGCCCAGATCCCAGCACGCCAGTTTTACCTGGCACGATGAAGTCCCCTGAGTGTTAACCTTTCCGAGGAAAAGGAACTTTGAAATGACCCCACTTTTTGTTTGGTTTCTGCTTTCTTCAGCCCTTTCCTGTGTATACAACCCACTTCCTCCGCTCAATTTATCAAAATAGCCACTCAGTTTTACAGGACGAGGTCCCGTCCAGTGCTGGTTTGTTGTTCGGCGGTAGCATGTTTGGGTGATTGATGCTCAGGAATTTTTGTTTCTTGAGACAGGGTCTCGCTTTGTAGTGCAGGCTGGCCTTGAACTCACTTTGTAGCCCGGGCTGGTATTGAACTCATGGCTATCCTCCTGCCTCAGCCTCCCGAGTGTTGGGATGACAGGCGTGCATCACCACGGCAGCTTTTTGTTTTTTTGAGATGGGTTCTTGCTATGAGCCCGGGCTGGCCTCAACTCACAGTGATCCTCCTGCCTCAGCCTCCTGTGTGCTGGGGTGACAGGCACCACCTGTTTTCTAGGGTGGGCCCAGGCCCTTCACCCTTTCTGTGTGTCCTCCAGAGGCCTGGTCCTGACTGCCGTCTGTCTTCCTCCCCCAGCTCCACTGTGGCAGCCACTGAGAAGAGGGCCGTGACTCCTGGGCCTCCCTTGAAGAAGTGGGAGCTGTCCCGGGACCAGCCTTACCTGTGACACTGAGTGCAGGTCACCTGACCGTGTCTCCAAGGCCACCTGACTGCTTTTCCTCTTTGGATCCCCACTGGAGAGAATGCAACCTAATTTATGACAAATACATGGAGCTCTGTACCACTTCTGTTTTCACTTTTTTAGAGACTGGAGCCAGGCCTCAGTGTGTTTCCCCGGCTGGCCTTGAACTGCTGGGATCAAGCAATCCTCCTGCCTCAGCCTTTTGAGTAGCTGAGATGACAGATGTATGCACTGCCATCCTCATTGTTTCTGGGGTTGTTTTTGTTTTTGTTTTTGTTTTTTTTTTAATCTTTTTGGTGCTGGGGATCGAACTCAGGGCCCTGCACTTGCTAGTCAAGCATTCTATCCACTGAGCCAAATCCTCAGTCCCCCGTTTCTGGTTTTTAAGTGACCCCAGCTTACTTGGATTTTGGGGTGAAGCTGGTGCTGAATTTCCTAACTCTGTTGGAACCTTGGTGGCAACAGAGGGACAGTGTCTCCCGTGCTCCAGGGTGACACTGACCCTGGGTGCAGAGTCTGAAGATGTGGTTTGGGGCCAGGGATACCACCATCCGTTTCCCAGAGGCCTGGCTCAGCCCCTGAGAGGCTGGGGACTCCTTGCTGGAGTGTGGGGAGTGAACCGCCAAGGCCAATGGGAGAGTGCTGTGCGTGAGGGTGTGAGGGTCGGAAAGGCCTCCCTGGGCCAGAAACCACTGTGCTGCCCTCAGGGGGAGGCGGAGTCAGTCCAGGCCGGAAGGCTACTGGCTCCTCGGAGGACTAGGCAAGAATAGGGCTGGATCCAGCTGTGGGGCCGCATGGCGATGTGGAGCCAGGGCCTGTCCCGGCTGCCCTATCGGCCACCCCACAGTCCTTCAGGAGCTTCAGGGACATGGGCCGTTTGCCAGGGAGGGCCGGGACTGTAACCTCCTGCTGCAGAGCGGAGGGCCAGGCGGGCCCAGGCAGCAGGTGTGCGTGCGCCAGGGCAGCATCAGGGTGCCAAGCGCTGCAGTCCTTCTGGGGTAAGAGGCTGAGCCGGGCTCAGAAAGGAGGTCAGAAGGGAGAGGAGGGCCGGCAGGTGTACAGAGGCCACTGGGAGGGGCCCCGAAGGCACCAAGGGACCCCGGCAGGGTGCACGTGCGGCTTGGCTGTGCTGGGCCAGGTGCTGCGCTCTGTCCATGATGTCAGCCAGGTACCGAGCTCTGTCCATGAGCAGCCCGGCCCTGGAGGAATCGTGTGTGGCCATCTTGGAGCCGGCTTGAGGCCGGCAGCTCATGCGTCTGTGCTCAGCTGCCCGTGCAAGTCCACGCTCCTGCTTCCATCCCTCGCCAGCACC
>PVJO010022484.1:0-27000 GCA_004026905.1 Hystrix cristata | reverse complement strand
GTAAGGAAGATAATATAAATGGAATAAGAGAAAAGATGTAAAGAGATTGAATGCAATTAATAAACTATCAAAAACACAAAGTTAGAATACCCAAAAACAACCCTTGGCAAGTGAGACCCTAACAAAGAAAGGAAGATATTATTGAAGTAAAAACAATAACTAAGATTCATACACAGTTAGATACATACTTAGGCCCCAACACACACACACACACACACACACACACACACACACACACACACACACAGGTCTGACATTTGGTATTTATACTGGACTCAATTCTTGGATGCTGCCTGATAAAAAGAGGGGGTGAAAAATCTTTTTTTTTTTTTTTTAGCCCAGAGTTCTCCTCCACTTCTGACAAAGTAAGAAAAACTGTTTGGAGCATGCAAGAGGCTGAGCTCCACCCCTCGGTGGTTGTAGATAGGTACTTGGGTAGGTCTGCCAGTGGTGGGACCAGCTCCTAACTACCGACATAATCTCTTCTGTACCTGGAAATGAGGGCTCCAGAAAGATATGCATTGTCCACTGCATCTGTCAATCAAGGAGTCCCAGGGCAGGTCTGGAGCATGGGTCAAAGCCTCATAAATTTCCAGACCCCACTTTTGGAGGTGTGGCTGGCCAGTGTCTTTAAACTTCCATATGTACTCTGGCTGCTGTTGAGCAAATCAGAGAGAGGATGGACCCGCAGGGGCTGTGTTTATAGTAGGAGTCACGGGTGCCCAGGCTTTTACTGGTCCTTGCAGGGATGGTCCCAGACTCAGGTCCACTCCCACCATCAAACCCTACCCAGATGAATGCAATCCTACTGCTATATTCAAACTCCCACCATTTTTCATGGTCTATCTTTCCTGTACATGTCTTCCCAGATCAGAGTTCAGTCTCCCATGAGCTGGGAGCTGGGGGCTTTTTGCCCAATGTTGTGAATTTGGTTTTACGCTGTCACCTCATCTTTTCCCTAGAGCTACATTATTATGGTCAGTGTCCACTTTCTCCCTCTAACAAGGAAGCAATTACATCTTGGAGTTATAGAAAATGTGGAGATTTTCTGTGCCTACTCGAAGGGAGTTACTCAAGATGGCTTTCCACTCAATTTCTGCTCAAATCCACCTCCTCCGTTACATTATTTTTAAGTTTATATTTCACTTATGGGGATTTTTATTTTCCACTTGAGATGGTACTTTATGCTTCTTTTTAAAGCAAACAGTTTCAAGTAAAAAGTGAATTTATTCCAAGAAAAATATTAAATAACAGTATTTTGCATATATAGTAAACATCCTGAAGATGACAAAGAAATATCTGATAACAATTAACAATTACAGCTCAATCAAGTAACAATCAGTCCAATTTAATCTGTTCCCATCTTAACCTACTATGATTCTACATTCAGTGGGGACTCTGATGCAATGCTTGGGAAATCAGTGATGGCAATTCTCAAAAAGGAAGCAGCGTATCACTTCATTCTAGAAAAATATAGTGCATTTTTTATTGTCCTGACAACAGGTCATGGTGATTAATATTTAGTGCGTGGAGGTCAGGAAAACTAGATGTCCTGCATTGCCAGGGACAGTTCCTCACACCAAAAATTGTTTTACACTCCATATGAATTTCAATCTTCTGCTGTATGGTCACTAATAAATTGCTTATAACTATTACACAAATAGAGTACACTCTTTATGATGTTAAATATAATTGTATAGGAATGAAACTATTATGTAAACTGAGAAAAGATTTTGTTACTTTGAGGTTGCTTCCAAGGGTCGTTTTCCATTGGAAAAAAATCACCACTAGTAATGGCTTTTTGATACTTGATTTGTTGAGATAATGAACTCAGGTTAGCCTATCTCTGTAGTTGTCATATTACGACGTGAGTCTATGATAGTGGAAATATCAAACAATTTATTAAGCCTTCCAGAGATTAAATATGTACTAAAATATTTATGTTAATACTAAATGGTTGAGAATATAATGAAACACTTATAACACACTAATATATATTACTTGTTGGATTATAAACTTTTTTTATAAACTAATTTATTTTACATAGAACAGACATTTCTGTTGGTTACTTTTTGAAAACATATAAATACCTCTATTATACTATATGTGAATTTCATTTAATAATTTCCAATGTGGCTTTTCGAATGTGCATGTTTGGGGAAAATTTAAATTAGGCCCCAGTGACACTATTGCACCCTGCAGTGCTGGATACAAATTCTGGTTTCCCCATTTTTTCCACATGTTATCTTGAGCAGAGCTTGACCTCAGAGCCTGGATCTCTGTTAGCAAGGACAGGAGTCTATCAGTGCAGTGAGCACATATCAGATCTGTAAGATACTTAGCTGAGAAGTTGGCACAAGTTAAGTGCTCAAAACATGCTAGCTTTTCTTTAAAATTTTAATTTTGCAAGCACCACTCATCCTTCAGAGCTCCTTGAGCTCTGACAAGGAGCTACAAAACAGTTACATCAGAGGATTTTTGGGTGACTCTATGGATGTAGCTCAAGCATAGTGTTCAAAAATATAATGGATCTTTAAATGCTGGCTCTTTTCTCTTTATGTGATAGTACTAACACTACCGTCATGTAATTTTTATTTTTAAAATCATATCCCTCAATATGTTTCTAGGACCTTGAAGGACCTTTAAATTAACCATTGTGAAAAATATGATAATTAGTGGGTATGCAACTCTAAGATGTGTTGCATTTGCAAAACTTTGTGTAATATTTTTTGTCTATCTGCAATAGTAATAAGCTTTGGATACAAAAACAGATTGAAGGATTGGTGAAAGATGTCAACTGCTTGTCTTTTAGGTTGCATATGCTTACAAATAACAATCCAGATAATGATATCAAGATAAAATGGGAAGGGATGTGCAGTTCTCTGTTCTGTGCTGTTCAGAGCATTTAGTTTATGCAAACACTTCACTGGAGCTGTAAGTGCTCTGTAAATCGCAAGCAGGCTTGAACTGTGAACAGTGCCAAATCTTTCGTAATACAGTTAATTATATATTTATCGCATGGTCCTCTGGCACACAATTCACCTGTGTTACATGCCAGACTGAATATTAGTGGTACAGCAGCTGCCCAAACTGCACTTGTGTTGACTAAGGGCCCACAGAGCTTACAGAAGATCTTAGGTCATGTCCTCTAGTATTCTCTTTTCTGCACTTCTGAATTCCCACACCTTCCTTACCCTTAAAAGAAAATGTCATAAAAAGCATAAATTCTGGGATTAGCATCTTAATCACATTCTAAATCTCTGGAACAAAATACCTAACACCTACATTTTAAAGGGGAGGTTTAATGTTGATTATGATCATTATGTATGCAATGTACCAATACATGTTCTTGGTAAAAAATAATAAAAAAATTTTAAAAAAAGGGGAGGTTTACTTTGGCTCACAGTTTCAGTCCATGCTTAGCAGACTCAAAACCAGTAATAGCATTGAAAAGGCCTGTCACTGAGGAAAGCAGCCCATATCATGGCAGCCAGGGAGCAGAGAAAGAAGGAAGGATTTGCAGACAGAGAAATACCTTTCTAGGTCACAGCTCTGATGATCTGTCTTCCTATGAGGCACAGCCTCCTCACAGCACATCAACTATGTATGCGCCCATCAATTGACCAATCCATTGATGAGTATAGCACCCCAATCACTTTCCAGATACATACTGAGGGGACATTTTAGATCTAAACCACAACATTCTGTCCCAGGCAAGATGCCAAGGTCTCAGGTGCATCTCATTATGCAAAATGCCTTTAGTACATCTCTGAGAGTCACCAAAATCTTGACTGTTCAGACATTGATCAAAAACCCAAGTCCAAAGCCTCCTCTGAGATTCATGGCAAACTCTTAGCTTTGAGCCACTGTGAAAATCAAAAAGCAAGTTAAACATTTCCAAAACACAATGGCACAGGGTAAACATTCCCATTCTAAAAGGAAGAAATAAGGAGATATAAAGGAATGAGACAAAAGCAAGCTTGAAACTCAGCAGGGCAAACATTAAATCCCACAGCTCCATGTCTAGCATTCAGGGCATGTTGTGGTGAGACGTGAAATCTAAAAACCTTGGGCAGCCCTACTCCTCTAAAATTGCCAGTTACAGCCATCATGGTCTCTCTCTTAAGGTGGCTTTGCTCACTGCCTGTGCCTTTCCTTACACAGCCCATGTTCCTGATTTCTCTAACTTCTTCAGTCTTCACTGTATTTTTATCTTCATCCCACAGTTTCATATACTGCTCTCTCAGGCACACACTACCTGACCTCCCAGTCCTTCCGAAATCTGTATGTAAACCTTCCTGACACTACATCTCTTGATTTCTGCATGTCTGTAAAACTCGCACCATATGGATGATATTAAGGTCTGCCACCCACTCAAGCAATAACCTAACCCCCTTGATCATGGCTGCAGAGCCTTCTGAGTGCCTAGATGGCTGAGCACTGTGAAAGGAATCCTGAGGAACCAATTCCCTAAGTGGTCCTTCTCTAGCAGGCTGCTCTGTGTGTCTCTTCTCCAAGCAAAGTTTTTCAAATGTGTTTACATTTCCCTTTTATGACCTCGAGCCAGTGAAGGGTGAGAACTTGTTGATTCCTGAGATGCCCTCCAAGCATGTTTACCATTGTCCTAATGCAAAGTACTAGGCTTCTTTTTCATGCTAATCTTTTCAAAAACCAGGCTCTCCTTTCCTCTAACTTTTCAGGCTCCTCCTTGCTGAGGAAACTGAAAACTTTCAAATGGACGTTTTGCTTCTGATTTTCAATGTATATCTGACTAACAGCAGCCAACAGTACTCATACTACAGTCTGGATGTTGAGCTACCTTGAAAACAACCTGCACCAGATTATTTAGTCCATTGCCCTTAATCCCTGCAAAGTCTTACAGGTTGAAAAAAAATGTAGACACATTTTCTGCAAGAGAATAATACACATAGTCCTAAGTCCAGCTGCCAATTGAGTACTTATTCCCAGCTGAAACCTCCTGAGGCTGGCCTTTACCATCTACATTCCCACCAGCATTCTGGTCTTCAGACATCTAACCAGAATCACCTATCAAGCTCAGTTTACAGCATTCTAGGCCTTCTCTAACTGGCATCTCCAACACTTTCCAAACTGCTCCCATGAACTAGTTCCAGTCGGTTCCAATCTGCATAGTCAGGTATAGTCCTGGTCATGACCCCACTTCTCTCGTACCAAGATCTGTGTTAGTCACTTTCACATTGCTTGTACAAAATATCCAACACCTACAATTTAAATAAGGTGAAGTTTATTTTGGTTCATAGTTTCAGAAATTTCAGTCCATCATTAGCAGGCTCAAGCAGAAAAACCACAGTGGAAGTGTCTTCCCTGGAGGAAAACTGCTCACTCCATAGGAGCAAGAAAGTAGAGAGAAGAGAGAAGCCAGGGATGCAGACATACACTTCTAGGTCACACTACCATTGACCTTAGGCTTCTTACCATGCTGTACCTTCTGAAAGCATGTCAGCTATGAACTCATCACACAATCAATCAACTAATGAGTATAATGCCTTCTGATCCAGTTACTTTCCAAACACATGAAACTGAGCAGACATTTCAGATTCAAACCACAAAAATTAGACATAGATTAGAATCCTGATTCAGTAATGAATTTGCCACATAACATTATTCAAACTCAATTCACCTTCATTTAATTATCTAGAAAATAAGAATTTATATATATTTGTTATACACAAGTGAGGTAATAATAATAGAATAATACATGATGAGTGCATGACACATAATATTTATTTTATGAAAAGGCAACTTTTATCTCCCAATGAATTTTTCTTTACTTTTTAATCTCTATTCCAAATAGCCAAACAAACTGCATCCTCTTCTGTGTGCTCCCAATGTTATCTGCACTTATCTTGAAACACTTCTTCCTCCACCTCCAGTTGCACATAGCAGAGAAGCCTGTTGAACATGACCATGCCTTTTTTTGTGTATTCCTAATCTAGAAGTTTCTGACATAATTGAGGAAAAAATAAATGACACCTTATAAATGATACCTTGCAAATTTCAGACATACAGGAATAGCAAAGAATCTATTAGGAAAATTAAATATTCATTAAAATATTTACCAACCAGAATTATAAGACCTCATCTTTATATACTGATTGACAATAATCTATTCAAATATCTTCTGCATCCTTTATCATTTTGGGATTCTAGTATGGGGAGAAACTGATGAGTATGGGCAGATCACTGATAGGGCTCCAGTCATGGAACCAATTAGTGTTTACACAAGTCAAAACTCCTCAGGTTGCTAGGGTGAGGAGGCTCCATTAATACTAGTTAAGTAGGAAGGAGAGCAGCATGCTTTTGTGAGCCAAGTTGTCCAGGAATAGATCTAGCTTTAGATGAGTCACGATTTAGGCTCCAAATGATGTTGTTACAAGCTTCAATTTTTCCTCTGGTCCCACTGAGTGGAGCACATGATGAGTTCTGCCTGGTGACTTGGATGACTCTAATGTGTCAACACTACAGCATGTGTTCTTGCAGAGGATGCCAGCCACTTCCCTGTGAGTGCAAACAGAAGTCAGAGAACTGAGTCTTGGTGACAGTTAATAGCCTGACTTGGATCTGTTCTATACCCCTAAACCCATATCTGTGGCTGGGGGAACTAGATGAGTTGGCAGCAAAACCTAGTCATTGACACATCTGGAAACTACGCTTGACAGTACGTGCCAGCAGTGGCTATCACAAACTTGTTCACTTCAAGCAATGGATCAGAAAGGGAGGAACTTCTTTCTCAAAGCAAAATCAAAATTGTTCTCACATGATTAAATGGAACCAAGAAAAGGATGGGGGAGGGGAAAGGGAAGGATGGGAACAAAATAATTAAGATGTGTTATGTACATGTACCAACTCCCCATGATGAATGTAATCATTATGTACTGCATACATGTACTAAACATTTTTTTTTAATTCTGAAAGGCTGAAAATGTGTATGAAGGGAAAAAATAATACAAGTCTATTCTAGATGCAAAATTTTTAAAACTCCTTCACCTGGATGTCCTACAATTGTCCTTTAATAATCTGGGTTCATCTGAATATATGTGTGTGTGTCTGTGTGTGTGTGTGTGTGTGTGTGTGCACGTATCATGATAAAGTGGTGCCCACAGAACTGAAATCAGACCACAATAGTGCCAAAGTCTTTTATATTACCTATTCCTTTGAGCAAAAGCCTCAAAGATCAATAGTATAAATAGAAACAAACTGAGTATATAGGGCCAGAAAATTAAATGTTAACTAAGAAACTGGCTCCAATGTATAGTTTAAGATGACAAAGATTGACAAGTGAGGAAACAACACTCGTGACTATTAGTCAATATCTTTTCAGAAAATGAAAACTAAAAGTGCAATATTTTGCCCATTATTATGACTCAAGTCTATTTTTCCCCAAGTTACACTTACCAGAAACCTACTTATGAGCTATATTTCTTCAGTTTCTTTAGTTTTCTATAGAATTAAAAGTTAATATTATTAATAATCAAAAGTAAATGTAATTAGTAATAAAAATAATTACTAAAATATCAATTATATACATAATATTGACTTTTAATGTTAGATCAATTAAGAAATATTACTTGAAAAAAGCTTCTGAGATTTGTGTACATCTATTCATTTGTGTGTGTGTGTATGTGTGTGTGTGTGTGTCCACGCGCACACACACACGCAATGTGTGCCGGGCATCGAATTCAGAATCTTAAGCTTCCTAGGCTAGCACTCTAACTACTCAGCTTAATCCCCAGCCCCCATCTATTCTTAAAGATATTTTTATCATCACCAATCCTTAGGTATGACTTTTTGATATTAAGTGAAATGAATTATTTTAAGGGATTAATGATAAAACATTCACCTCTCTTAAAAAAAATTTAGGAGTTTCTTTTACTAGAAAAAAATGAGTTCTGTACAATGAAGAAGTAGCTCATACCTAAGCTTAGGGTAACGATCAATAGTGATATGTCAACCTGGTTGAATTAAGACATACCTAACTGATTTAGTAAAGTTCATTTTTGAGTATCTCTGTGTCATGGTGGCTGGAACTTGAGTACTACATATGTTGCCTTGCCCATTCTTCTCAGCACTGTTCCTCTGCTCTCTTTCCCAGTTACATAAATGAAGGATCTTTGCTCCACCATACCCTTCAGCCATGATGTTTCTGCCTTGGAGACAGTAGACCATGGACTGAATCCCCTGAGATCATAAGCCAAATTAAAGTGCTCCATTAAATTGCAGGTATAAAGTATTGTGTCCCAGCAATGGAAAAACTGACTCAAACACTTCATCTAAAAATTTTATCAAGTCCCTATATTATGTTGGAAAATGCAAACATGGTAGTGCAAAAGACAAGCAAAATCTCTGATTCAGTGAAGATGTCATTTTGGAGGAGGAAAAATGCAAATAAATGGATGACATAATATCACATAATAATAAACATGTTAAATAAAAATATGTTCAGCCTGGGTTTTACAATATCTATGTATTTTCCAGTGTAAGTTTCTCAAAGTTTATCATTACTCTAAGTCCTTTGAAATATAAATCTTTTATTGTAAACTGCCCAATTTTTTCTCTAAATTAGTCTTAGCATAACTGTAAATATCCCCTTAGCTTGTACCAAGTGGTTAGATTTGTTCCTATTATGCTCACTATAATGCATTCCTATAGAGCATTCTCTGTGTCCTGAACATTTTTGCTCTGGGCAAGGTAGAGACACAGGTACCTAAGCAATATAATAACATGTAAATATAATGCTAGCCAGAAGAAATGGGAATTCCAGAGAAAATAAGGGCACTCTACATAGGCAGAAAAGCATGTACTACTTAACTTTAGTGTCTCAAGGACATTAGGAGGGGAGATGGGGTAATAAGCAGTAGTGTCAGATGTGAAGCAAGTGATGAAGGTGGAAAGCAGTGACAGGGGCCCTATCAAGACAGCCCTTGAGTAGCAAGCTATCAAGCTGAGATATAGTCCTGTGGCTTCACTATCAGTAATAAACTCTAAGTGACCCAAGGCTATAAGAATGGAATGCAAACAAGACCTATTCTTTGCTTAACATGATCTAAGCCCTACACTTTTTCCTGATTACACACAGATCTATTATTTAGCGTTTTGAATACTATTAGATCTGGCTACATCTTTGTCCAGCTGCTCCCCATTTTACATGTGTGATGACCAAGTCTTTGAGATAGCCCACAAAGCCCTGCACAGTCTGGTCTTCAAGGTGTTTCTTTGACCTCCTCTCCTGAATTTCTGCTTGCTCACTCTCCTGTCACACTCACCTTTTTGTTATTCAAAATGTCAAATGAAGTTCCCTCCTTTGCACCACCTTATTTTGCCTGGCATATTCCTAGGAATTCATACGCCTCACTTTCTCTTCTCAATTCTTTGCTCAAACATGACTGTTCATTTGGGTCCAGCATTTCTACCTTATTTAAAACTGTAGCACTTCCTGCCATTTCTTCACTTTATACCCTATTTAATATTTGGTATAAAAACTGAAATCCTGTACTGTATGATATAATTTAGTTCCTATAATCATATCCTGCTTCACCCCACTAGAATGTCAAATCCAGCAAGGCAGGGAGGTTTGCCTATTTTATCCCCTACTAATTCTACAGCAATGCATGGGCCTCGATAAGAATTCAACAAGGATTTGTCAAATGAATAAAAGTGTAAGTTTATCTCTCCAACTCCAAATCTTTTCCCTACAGTCCCTATTCAAGACTAGAATTACTACAGTTCCTTTAATTTACCTTCATAAATTCCCATTTCCTAATTAACTCATCCTGAGGGCCATTTTCATCGCACGTGATTTCTCATTACATTTCTTCCATTTGTGACTAAAAAGGTAAAGAGAAGTGAACATGATGAAAATGGACAGAGGTAATATGCACACTGTGAATATGTGCAGTTTTTACCTAAATCATTTGTTACTTTTTAATCAGGAACTGATGATGCACAGAAGAAATCAACATGTCTGGAAAGAAGTCAAGAGGATCATAAAAATAAATGTGAGGCTATCCAACGATGCATTTCCTTTATGTTAATTACTTTCATTGCTTAGACCCTAAAAATCATTTGCACAATATTTGATTTAAAGGATTTTCTCTTTTCTTCAAGTTTTTGTAATGACATCATTTCAGACACTCGTTGCACTGTTGTCCTCCTTTTAAAATTTTACAATGTTTCTGCCTCTTTTTAAAACAATCCAATGTAGCATATTTTAATGTTGTTTTCAATGCATTCTCTTCAATTTTGGTAACAAGTAAGGTTGTCTTTCATTCTTCCCACAGAAGTTGTTTCTTTTTCTGGGCCCCTCCCTTCTTATTCTTCCTCTTTCTGTTTAAGGCTGATGTTACTTCTAGAATGCCAGACTGAGGCTCTTAGCGAGTCCTTTCTCCAACATTAACACTAAAACTTGATGAAATTCACCAAAGCAACACTTTTAGAATTCTGGAAATTGATCACACCATACATCATGCTGAGAAGAATTTATTTAAGAAAAAACACTACTATAAAAAATCTCATAAACCTTGTTTAAAACAATTTACTTTTACTGTTTTATCCTGATTTTTTCAACCCCCCCCCCCCATAGCCTCTATGGCCTCCTTTCTCTAGCTTAACTAGCCAGAAAGAAAGTCAGCAAGATACCGGTTTTAGTTACTATTTCCATACCACTTATAACGGAGATTTTCTTTTTAGGCAAAGCCAAAAATAGGCTCAAAAACATACCCCAATGTGGGTCATTTGTGTAAGCTTTGACTCTTCTCTGTAATTTGCCCACTTTTGAGTACTTTCAAGAGTCATCAAGGATGTCAGCAAGATAGCAGAATAGGAGGTTCCCTGCTTGGATACCAAACAGCAATGGTAATTTTGCAGTCATTCACAGACAAAATTTCCTTTTCAGGAGTTTTGGAACTCAGGCAGGAGGCTACAAAACCCGAGCAAATCCCAAGAGCAGTGAAGACCACCTTGAGAAAGAGGCCCATACCGAGGTAGAAAGGTATCTTACCACGTTCCTGGCTCCAGACCCAGAAATGGTGCTGTTCCCCTCTGGACTCATCTATAGCTCTATTTGCCCTTGATTTTTCAAAAAAAAAAAAAAATCCATGAGAGGAGCTGTCAGCAGTTACACCCAGTCACGTTCCGGGGCCCAGGCCTGAGTATCTCCAGTGTGGCTCTAATTTAGCTCCAGATCCTCACAGTTATATCCTGAGAGAAGTCTTTCTTTTCTACCTTGGACCCCAAGGACGTTGCCAGTATGTGATCCAGAGCCAAGCCTGACATCTGTGATCCCACTGCAGATGCTGAATTGGCCCCATAACTTAGCCCTGTCCCCTCCTAGCCAGAGTCCATCAGCAGTCTTGCTTGCCCAAGGACCCGGTGGGAGATTTCCCATGTACCAAACACATCCATATCCTCAGTTACAGACCACAGTTTGTGGACCCAGAAGGAGACCTTCATTGCAACACCGACCATACTGACCAAGGCCCTAAAAGCAGTCCAGCCCACTCAAGAACTAGACAGGATCCACATTCATCTCTTTGATGACAGATCTGCCAGCATGGACCCTATTATTGGCTCAGAGCAGCCACATGATCTGGCCCCAACCCCACACGACTGCAGTCCCAGAGGTAATTCCATCAACCCTGAGACCCAAAAGGAGAAGCTTTCCACCTACTGAGGTGTTTGAATATACCTAAGACTATTGGTGGACTTCTTAGCAGGAACTTTGCAGGTCAAAGAGGGAGTGATGAAAAGGATAAAACCTGCTAAACATGATGATATATAGAAAAATTGTCATTTATCTCTGAGAGAGATAATGTCACTTACAGGTAAACAAAAGCTGAGGGAATTATTTCATCATCACTAGAGCTATCTTACTAGAAATGCTAAATGGAATTCTTCAAATTGAAATAAAAGGTGCTAAGAAACAATATGAGAATATGTGAAAGTATGAAACTCACTGTAGAAGGAAAGTACATAGTTAAATTCACAATACTGTAATATTTCAGTGATGTATAAATTACTTTTAACTTCAGTATGAAAGTTAAAAAATTAAAGTATTATAAATAACTAGCAAAGTAATTTGTTAATGGATACACAATACAAAATGATGTTGGTCAGGCATAGTGGTGCATGCCTATAATCTCAGCACTCGGGAAGCTGAGGCAGAAGGATCCTCACAAGTTCGAGGCCGGCCTGTACTACATAGTGAGTTCAAGGTCAGCCTGAACTACACAGCAAGACCCTGCTCACAAAACAAAACAAAACAGAAAAATGATGTCAAGTATGACATCGATAACATAAAATGTGAGTGAAGATACATGAGTATGGCGTTTCTATATGTGACTAATGTTAAATTGTTATCAACTTAAAATGGAATAGTGTAACTACAAGGTGTTTTACGCAAGCCTAATGCTAACCACAAAGGATGAGCCTGTGATAGATATGCAAAAGAGAAAAAGAAAGAATCAAAGCATGCTACTACAAATAATTAACATTTTACAAAGATATCAATAAGAAAGTAAAGAAAGGAACAAAGGCACTACCGAATACTTAGAAAATAATCACCAAAAATGGTAATAGTAAGTCCTTACCTATAAAAACTGCTTTAAATGTAAATTGATTAAATTCTATAATAAGAAGACATAGAGTGACTGAGTGGATACCAAAACAGAACCCAATAAAATTCTGCCTATAAGAGATTCACTTTAGTCTTTAGAAGAAACATAAGCTGAAAATGAAGAGATGGAGAAAGATATTTCATGCAAATGTTAATCCAAAGAATGTAGAGGTATTAATGCATACATTGAACAAGGCTTTAAATTAAACTCTATCACAAGATCCAAAGAAGATATAACAATTGTAAATGTATATGCATCAAATATTTGGACTTCAAAATATATAAAGCAAACATTAACAGAACTAAAAGAAGAAAGGGGCAGCATTATAATAATATCATAAGGTACTTAAATACCCTATTTTCCATAATGGATGGATCATCCAAATGGAAATTCACAAGAAAACAGAGGACCTGAACTACATCATAGATCAAATGGACTTAAGGGAAATATACATTCCATATCATCCAACAGCAGCAAAATGGACATTCTTCTCAAGAACATGTGAAACATTAACAATATGAAGAAATATACCCTTGAACAGATAATTAATCAAAGAGGAAATCAAAAAGGAAAATGAAACCTATCTTGAAGCAAATGAAAATGAAAACACAAAATACTAAAAGATATGGGATGCGGCCAAAGTGGCTGTAATACGGAAATTTAGAAGAAGAAATGGTAACATTAAAAACAAAAGCACAATCTCAAACAATCTAAGTGTATACCTCAAGTCACTGTAAAAAGAATATGTTAAGCTAAAGAAGCACAAAGAAGAAAATAATAAATATTACTTAAATTTACTTAAATGGAGGCTAGAAAAGTAATTTTAAAAGATTGACAAAGAGTTTGCTTGTGAATTAACAAGCATTTAGCTAGAATAAATAAGAAAGAGATGATTCCAATAAATCAGAAGAGCAGTCATTAAAAATAATACCACAGAAGTAAAAAGAGAAAAGATAATACTATGCACAAATGTACACCACCAAACTGGGTAACCTAAAAAAATGAATAAATTTATATGAGGATACAGTCATCTAGGACTAAACCATGAAGATATTGAAAACGTGAACACATCAATGAGAGTAAGGGTAGGAGATGACATCAGTAATATAAAACAGTCTCCTATGAAAGAAAAGTCCAAGGCATTAGGCTTCATGGCTAAATTCTACCATTTAAAGAACTAATATATATTCCTCTCAAACTTTTCCCAAAAAACTGAAGATCAGGTAAAACTTCCAAACAAGCTACCTTGACACCGAAGTCAGACAGACACTACTAGGGAAGAAAAATGTAAGCTGAAATATCACTGACACTTAAATATTCCTACTTGTACAATACAAGCATTTAAGGTTAACATATTTTCCTCTATCCATTATTTTTGCTGCATCCCATAAACTTTGTTTTGATTTTATCCTAACTCATTTCAGAATATTTTCTAATTTATTTTAAGTCCCTCTTTGGCCTACGTATTTTTATACGTGCTTTGTTTAGTAATCTCAATTTTGGAATTTTTTTCATATCTTACTGATACTTAATTTCATATTCTTAAGGTCATACTTCTTAAGGTTACACTTCTTACAGTTTTTTATGTTCTGTCATTTGGTCTACCTCTTGTTAATATCCCATGTATATTTAAAGCATTACATATCCCACACCTATTGAGTGTATGTTGTTCTATCATTAATTAAGAAAAGATGGTTAATATTGTTGTTCAGGTCTCTCTGTGCTTCCTGATTTTAATTAACTTAGTTCATTATAAATGAGAAATAAATATTAAAAATCTTCCATTATGTTAGCGAAGTTATTTTGAAGTATACATTCTTTGATATTAATACGACCAATTGTCTTTTGGATCAGTATTTGCATGTTGTATCTATTTACATCACTTTATTTTCAATTTATTTGTAGCTTTTATTTAAAATATATCCTTTGTCACTAGCATATAGTTGACTCTTGTGTTTCTTTCTAATTTAATGGTCTTTCACTTTTCACTGGAGTATTTGGACTGCTTACATTTACTGTATTTACTGACATGGGCTTACATATATGTTTTTCCATTTTTTACGTGAGCTTCGATCTTCCGTTGCTCCTTTCCTGTTTGTTTTGTTAAATTATAAAGTTTTGTTGTATTAGGAATATTAGATTTTCAGCTATACTTATATTTAGTAGTTTCCTTAAAATTAAAGATATGCATACTTAAATTATCAAAATCTATTGGATCAATATTGCATCACTGCGCATGGCATAGAAAATCCTTCACAAATCCTATTTCATACTTACTGTTTGCCATTGCACACTTGATAAGTGCAGCAATTGTTGTCATAATTTCTTCCTGTATTTTCCTACTCCACATTCTCTCTTCTTCCAAGAATTCTATTGCATGTAAGCTATTCTCTACTGCCTACGGTTGTTACAGATTCATTCATGTCTTCAGTCATTTCTCTCTCTCCCTTCTCCTCTCTCTTTTTATTTTTCCATTTTTATATTGGATGATTGCTATTGACTTCTCTTCAAGTTCACCTGTACTTTATTTTTGCAGCTTTATTGAATTGTATTTCAGGTAACTGAACATATTTATGTTTTACCCTTCAATAAGTTTGATCATACATATGTACTCATAAAACCACAATAAATAAAATAAGCATATTCATTATATACAAATATTTCCTCATGCATCTTTGCGATCTGTTCTTCCTGTCCACTCAAGTAATTGCTTGATTTTCTGCTCAAACATTCTTTGCTTTGTTCCATTAACTATTAGTTGAATTTTCTAGAGTTCTATACAAATGCAGTAATACAGTTTATGTTTTTTATGGTCTTTCTTTTAATCAGCCCAGTTATATTGATGTTCATCTATTTTGGACATATATCAATAAGATTGTTCCTTTTAATTGCTGATTAATAAACTTTTATAGATATATTACTTTTTTTTCCTACTGGTAAATGGCTAGGTTTTCGATTTCTGGGTATTTGAGGTGACTGTACTCTTAGTAGTGCTGCTATAGGCAATGTTACAAGTTTTAGTTACTTTAAAGGAGACATACTGATATTTTATTATGGCTTAAACTGAATTTACCTAATGACAGATGATGTTGGGAACTTTTCATCGGCTTTTTTAAAGTCCATATATTTCAAATCCATCTTCAAAATCCATATATGTCTCTTGTTAATCATCTGTTCAAATATTTCACCCATTTTATAGGGCTGCTTGTTTTATTATTATTGACTTGTAGAAGTCAATTATAAATTCTAGAGATTAACATTTTCTTTTTTATTAGTACATGTTTGACAGTACATAATGATTACAATTGTAACGGGGAGTTGGTACATGTAGATAACACATTCCGATTCTTCTTTTGCCCTCTTTTTATTTTTTGTTAATCTCCTATGCTTCCCTTTCCTCCCTACTCCTTCCAATTCTTAGTCATTTTTTCATTTGCAAAAGCTCTATTTTCATTGTTTTTTCCTTTCAATTCCTTATTTTCTGCCTCCCCTCTCCCTATTCTCTCACTCTACTCCCTCCATCTCTTGTTCAACTTTAAAAAATATTTTTAAAAGAGATTTAAAAAAGATCTCCCTGCTTCTCATTTATCAGCCTTCTATTTTGCTCTTTGTTTATGTCTATATTTTTTTAGTTTCTCATGTAAGGAAAGCTATATCATATTTAAGCTTATATGCTTGACTAATTTCACTTACTACTATGATCTTAAATTGCATTTATTTAGCTATAAATTGCTCAAGTTTATCTTATTTTACTCAGAGTAGTACTCCATTGTGCATAAGCACCACATTTCATTTATCCATTCATCTGTTGATGGATATATAGGCCATTTCCAAACTTAGCTATTATAAATTCTGCTGCTGCAAACATGGGTATGTGTGTAACCTTTTAATATGACTAACTCTTTTGAGAAGATACCTAGAAAGCAATCGCTGGGTCAAATGGAATTCCTATGCTTAGTTTTTTGAGGATTCTCCCTAAGGGCTTCCATAATGGTTGTACTAGTTTACATTCTCACCAATAATATAGTAGAGTTCCTTTTTCCCCACATCCTCACCTGCACTTGTTATTATTTGATTTCTTGATGCTAACCATCCTTTGTGGAGTAAGATGGTAACTAAATGATGTTTTAATTTGCATTTTTCTAAAGACCAGTAATGTTCAATATTTCTAAATGTATTCATTGGCGATTTGCACTTCTTCACTCTCTGGGCTATTTCCTTTGTTGTGCAAAAGTTTTCAATTTGATATCATCCATTTGTTGATTATTGGTACTATTTCTTGTGCAATGGGGATTTTGTTCAGAAAGTCCTTGCTTATGCCTATGTCTTCAAGAGTCTTACCTATTTTATCTTCCAGCAGATTGTTTCTGTTTTAACATTTAGATTTTTGATCCATTTTGATTTTAGTTCAGTACATGGTGAAATATATGTGTCTAGACTCAATTTTCCGTGTGTGGATATCAGATTTTCCCAGGACCATTTGTTAAAGAGGCTATCTTTCCTCCAGTGTACATTTTGGACCCCTTTGTGAATGACCAAATAGCTGAATGTATTTGGGGTTGTTTCTGTTTCCCTTATTCTGTTCCACTGACCCGCACGTCTGCTTTTGTGCCAGTCACCTTTATCAGAGAAATGTTGTATTATAACTTCAAACCTGGGATTGTGTTTCCTCCTGTTTTGCTTTTGTTAACCAGTATTGCTTTGCTATTCTGGATCTCTCTGGTTCCACATAAATTTTAGGATTGTTTTCTCTAGATCTGTAAGCAATGCTGTTGGTATTTTTATTGAGATCGCATTAAAACTATACCAGCTTTGGAAGTGTAGCCATTTCAGTGATATTGGTTCTGCCTACCCAATAACAGGGGATATCTATTTTCCGATGTTCCCCTTGATTTCCCTTCTCAGAGTGATGCAGTTTTCATGGTAGAGGTCTTTTACTTCCTTGGCTAGCTTATGTCCTAAGTATGTATTTGTTCTTGGTGGTATTCTGAATGGTATTGTTTGCCTAATTTCTTTTTTAGTGAGCTAATTATTAATGTGGGAACATGATAGGAACATTCCTATAATGTAGCTCATTTTAGGAATACTAATGATGGTTGTTTTGTATCCTGACGGATTTGGTTATTAATTATAGGAATCTTCTGGTGGAAGTTTTTAGATCTGCAAGTAGAGGATCATGTCATCTACAAATGATGCTATTTTGACTTTGTCCCTTCCTCTATGTATCCTTTTTATTTGTTTCTCTTGCCTGGTTACTCTATTTAGCCTTACTCTTTAACTTATCCTTTCACTTTTCTAAATGTCTTTGAAGACTACAGTGTTTAATTTTAATGAGACATTTAATGTAGAAAATTTTGATATTTTATCCTTGTTGTGTCCTTTCTAAGATAATTTTACAATATCTAAATTATTAAAATTTTCTTCTATTTTATCCTCTAGAAGTTTTAAACATCTTACCCTTTCATTTACATTGACAATCCATTTAGTTGTATGCATTAGTCAGTCCTCCCACCACCAAGACACAACATTTAATACCCACAACTTGAAAGAGGAGAGGTTTAGTTAGGCTCACAATTTCAGGGAATTCAGTCAAGGTGAGCTGGCTTCATGGCAGAGAGAAGATATGCGTGGCTGGACAGCAAAACTGGGTAACAGAGCCTTTGTGTCTTAAAAACTTGCTAAATTTGCTTAATGGTTCTAATACTTTTGCTCTGATCTCTTAACATTCATTATATATGACATGTCAAATTAAAATGAGAAGTTTCGTCTTTCTTTCTATTTACATAATTCTATTTATACTTCTCATCTTATAGAATTGCCTAAGACCTCTATTATATTGTTAAATAGAAGTGATAAAAATAGACGTCTTTGCCTTTTTTTGCTCTTAGGAAAACATGTGAATTTCACCACTGAATATTATGCTAATCGTGATCTTCCTATAGATAACTTTTGTCGGGTTGAAGAAACTTCTTTTCCTAATATTTGTAATTTTTATCAGGGATACATACTGCATTTTGTCAAATGCTTTTTCTTCATCTACTGAGGTAAATGCATGATTATTTCATATAATGAATCAGTTATATTTGTAAGTATTATGTAGCCTTGCATTTTTGGGACAAATTCTACTCCTTCATGATTCCTTGCTCTTTTTAAATAGTTTTGTGTTGAATTTTCTTTAAAAAATTGTTCACAATTGGTATCAATTTGTCATGTTTATATATATTACTTTATTCCTTTTGGTAAATATTTTTTGCCCCAGACCTCTCTTTTCCTTCTATAATTCAATTGGATCTCTCTCTCTCTCTCTCTGAATTTATTACATAGCTCATATTGCACTATTAATTTTCCAGAGTCTGTATTTTTCTTCTCCAAGGGTTACTGTCCTATGATGTCTGTTGCCCTTCATAGTATTTCAATTATTTGATTTTTTTTCCAACTTTTTGATCATTTGATTCAATACGTACATCTGACACTGTTAATTCGTCCTGTCTATATAAGCAGAATTTTAGCAAAACCAACAGGTTTAGACTTTTTAAGTCCAACTTCTAAGTAGGGCTAAAGATCTTATTATTTTTAAAGAAAACATGGAACTGATTACAATATAATGTAAATGAAAGATATTTTGTTCTTTTGGTGATTCAGAAAACATTGCAATGTTCACTCAAGATTAACTGATGAACGCTAAGTGCCATTGTGCTGTAGTTGTAGAAAGATGGCCTAGGAATGCTATGTTTATGGTAACATTGGATAGGAAATTTAACTTCATTATTCTAATGATTCCTCAGCAATGATAATAAATCAGTGCATCTGTCTTCTTGTTTTTATACTCTTAATCCAATTACATACTCAGCATTCAGCAAAATAAAACCACGGGGCTATTGAATGGAACGGCAACCACAATCACCTAGTTCAATTTCTACAGGCGTATATTCTACATAAAAAGACAAAAAGGAAGAAATTAATTTTTATTCAGTGCTACCTTTTTTTCAGTCACTTACTCAGATAATGTGCAAAGAATACCTGAAAAGCTCAGTGCTCTCATGATTTAAAAGGCTGCAAACCCTTTGTTCCATTCACAACTCTGATTCAATTAACATCCACTGCTGGAAGTGGACAGTGCTTTTATGTGAAGAATTAGTAAAGAGTTAACAAGAAATAGCAGCAAATGCTTGCAACTTGTGCTCAGTTTCCTGGCACCCCACTTAAAATTGCCAGGCTTTCGGGTCTGTGATCTTGTTACGACTTCTATCTAGATGTCCTCCTAAAGCCTCATGTGATCATAGGTGGGCGTTCTAAAGGTGGCTGGATCTAGGTATGTGATGCTTGGACAAAGGGTGCCCCACCCTGGGTGTGAGTGCTACCTACCCTTAAGGGCAGGTAGTCTGAATGGAATATGTTTTAGTTAGGTTTTCTCTCATTGCTGGGACAGAATACCCAACACCCAAAGTTAGGGGAAGAAAGGCTTATTAGTTCACAGTTTGTAGAGGTTTCAGTCTGTAGTCCACTGGGTCTGAGGCAGGGCAGCATGGTAGACCGGCAGCAAAGTAAGTGAGGAATGCCAGGAATGTAGGCAAGAAATGTAAGCAAGCAATGCAAGCAAGCAGCCAATTAGCTTCTTCCTGTATTTTACATCCCATCCAGGCTACCTGTCTCCAGGGCGGGCAGCACTCCCACCCTTAATCCTAATATGCTTAATCTTACTTTCACATCCTTGATCCCAGCAGAACCATGCCAAGCCGATCAATGGATTAATTTAGTAACCACACACTCTAGATCCAGCTATCTCTTACCACATGAGGCTTTGGGGGGACATCTAGACACAAACCATAACAGAATACAAGGGACAGACTGAAGACAGTTGCTTCTTCACTGTGCTGTTGGCTTCTGCCTGCCCTGCTTCGCCATGGACTGTTTCTCCTCTGCAATGCCCCTCTGCCATGCAACCCTGCCTTGGAGTCAGCCATGGGCTGAAACCTCTATGAACTCTAACCTAAAATAAGCCTTCCTCCTTTCACTTTGGATGTCAGGTATTTTGTCTTAACAATAAGAAAAATAAGACAAATTTGATATTCAATCCACTATAATTTTTTCCCACCTATTTCATTAGGCTGCACTAGAAAGCCTGACCAAAGGTTCTTCAACTTTAAGGCTAAGACTAGCCTTAGAGTTTCTAGGTGGCTGTCTAGAATTTTCAGTCTGTGAAGCTTCAAGAAGCCTCCTGTCTCAATCTTCCCATTCTCAGGTATGGGTATAGAAACTGGTCAATAATTTCTACTTCCAACCATTTCCCTCAATGATAGCCACAACATCGCAAACATTTCTAATTCCATAGAGATGGCAGGGGATGCTTGGTGTGCCAGAGGGGGAACAATGGAATGCCAAAGAGTATCTGTGACATGACAGTCAAAGAAAGCCCAATCTTGTGGCAAAATCTGATCTGACTTCAAGGTCTGGCTAAGGTCATTGTTGCTATGCGATGATCATCAAGTTCCACAATCTTTCTCTGTGCCTTAAATGGGAATATCTTAACTTTCTTTAAATGACTGTAGTGGGAATTTATATGAATGTTTAAAATAACTGCACGTGAATACACACTGATGTAAATGATAAAGAAATAAATAAAACCTAAGAGACACAACAGCCATGCAGGAGAAATCTAATTTATATAGATATTCTATTCAAAGAAGATAGAACACTTTTTTTTTTTTGATACAAATTCCCTATGTGTAGTACAGGTAGGTCTTGAAATCGTGGCAATCTTCCTGCTTCAGCCTCCTGAGTGCTGGGATTACAGGTGTGTACCACCACTCCTGGCTCCAATTCTCATTCTTTAACATGGGTTGGGGATACTGAATTCTTTCCAAAGAGTGCAGAAATAACAAAAAAGTACAAATGGAGGGAAACGATGAACCTTAGCAGGAGAAAACTGGCCAATACTACCTCAGCCCCCTGATCAAGTGGAGCATAATTTGTGTCAGGTCACAACAGTGTCGTGTTTCCTTGATATGTGTTGTGAGAATCATGCTTTATCTCTGTGGTTTCTCTCTCCAAAATCTATAATCTCAGCCAAATCAGGATAATAACCATAATGAGGATACTTCTCCAAATGCCTAACCTCTACTCCCCAAAAGTGTCTGGCACATCGAAAACAGAAGGTCTGAGAAACTGTCACAGCCTAAAGATGTCTAAGGAGACTTGATGAATTAAGTTAACAAGGCATTCTAGATAGGATCCTGGAACAGAGAAATGAATTAGATAAAAACAAAGGAAACTTGAACAAAGTGTGGACACTATATAAGATTATATCAATATTGGTTCATTAATTATAATAGATATACTAATATAAGATGAAATAATAAGGGAAATGAGGCTTGGAGTTTGTGGTAATTTTCTATACAAGCTTCACAATTTTTCTATAAATCTAAAAGTTTGAAAAATTGAGTTTAATTTTTTTTTTTGGTGCTGGGATCGAACTCAGGGCCTTGTACTTGCAAGGCAAGCACTCTAACCACTGAGCTAAATCCCCAGCTGAGTTTAATTTTTAAAATATAAAGCACATCCACCCAATAAAGCCATAATTTTACAATATCACAAAATTCTGACGTACTGTGGGGTAAATATGATAAAAGAGAAGCAAGACTTGTATATTGAACACAAAACCCTACTGAGAGAAATTAAGACGCTCTAAACGGGATGACACACTGTGTTCATGAGCTGGTAGACACACTGGTGTTGATACCAATTGTCTTCGATTGGTCTACACATGTGGTAGAATCTTACTGAAAACTCCAGAGAGCTTTTTCATTTTTAAATTGACAAACTGATTGAAAACCCATATGGAAAAATAATTCTTATTACTAAAGCCTAAACATTTCTGTCAAAGTTAGAGGACAAACACTATCTGGTTTCAAAAATAATTACAGAACTACAGTAATCGGGAAAGTGTTATACTACTATCAAGACAGACAAATGCATCAATGAAAAAAAAATACAAAGTCCAGAAATAAAATCACATATATATGCACAACTGATTTTCCACTAAGATACAAATGCAGTTTAGTGAAGAGAGGAGAGGGTTCTTTATAAATGGTATGCCAACAATTAGATATCCATGCTTAAAAATATAAATTTTGATCCATGTTTTGTGCCAACCATGAAAAATACTCAAAATGAATCAAAGACCTTAAAGTGAAACCTAAAACTAGAAACAATTTTAGAGAAAAACATAAGAGAAAGTCCATTTCCTTAGATAACCATAGCTGGTAAATTTTTTAAATTATAAATTAATCCTCATAACATTAAGAACTCATATTGCCACCTCTCATTCTCCAGCACTTAGTTATATAACCTTAAAAACAGCAGAGGTGATCAGGAAATATAGTTTCAATTCCAGGATGCATGTACTATGATAAAAATTCTATTGTATGAAAGAAATGAACAGATAAAGTATGCAATTCTTAGTCTTTGCTACAAATACTAAATACAAATTAAGAATAAGAATGTAAACAAACTTTAGATTTTTCTATAGTAATTGCCTCAATGCTTTAGTTGAAATTTGCCAGACTCTTTTATTATTTAGACACTCATTTTATATTATAAATTACAAATAAAATGTAAGAATAAGAAAATGAAAAACCTTTGTGTAGTACTGTCCTGACCTAAGAATGTTTTCCTTGCTGCGATGAAACTCGAATATTGATGTTGGAATCCTTCCTCTTTCTGAGTCCTGTTCATGCCTAAATAGCTCTGCATAAATTGTGACGCAAAGTATTTGTTCAACAAATAATTTTCAAGTAAAAGCATGAACAGATGAATGAAAATAAATTAAACATATGCAATAGCAAATGACGATTAAGAATACAGCAGTTGGTTCAATTTGAATTTGTCAGGTGTCTCATGCACAAAAGGTGTTGCACGTGTGGATTACACACAAAAGTTTATGTAAACGTACATAAAAACACTTTAAGGTGGATGCTATTGTCCTAAAATGTTATCCATGTGAAAAAACTAAAGTTTACTTGTCCAACTTAGTTACTTGTGCAAATTTGCTGTGCTATTAAGAAGTGGTCAGATATTACTTGGGTAAGTACTAAGTACGTGAACTTGAGTAACGTCTTTTCTTTACCTGAACTTCATATTCCTCATCTGAAAACTAACAGGGAAAGACTACTGTGTGTTATCCTGATAACAATTTGTTAGTCAAGGAGTCTGTGGCTTTCAGGTGTCTCTGTTGCCTATTGACAACGTGGTGACTCTGAATTAAAGACATCCTACTTTCATCCACGTTGGACATGCCCAATTCCGGGATCCTCTTCTGCCTGATTAATTATTGCTTCATTTTTGATCAATAAGTATCACTAGCAAAAGGTCCCTTTCAAAAATGTTATAACTCTCTGCAAAGAGTGTCCCTAACATCTGTGAAAACAAAGCCTTGAACGGGAACAAATTTCAAAGTGGAAGAACATGTCTTGCAAGCACAAAGCCCTGAGTTCGATCCCCAGCACCAAAGGAAAGAATAAAAAAAAAGAAAAGAAAAGAATATTACAGCAAAAAGAGCCTCAAGAATACTGCAATGGCAACAACTGGTCTGATTATATGTACAGAAATGAATAGAGACACTCTGACCCTTTGGAGGATATGACAACAGCACGTTACAGCTCAGGCAGCAAAAGCAAACCATCATTTTGGCAATGTATTGTGAAGCAGGTGACCTGGATATAAAGCAGCACTGTGAATTTATAAAAGGTTCCTTTCTTTTTATATTACCTTGGAAGGAAAGGAGGAAATGTCCCTAATTCCCTTCCTTTGTTGAAAGAGATTAGTACAGTGCTCCTCTGAGGTGTAGAGAACAAGGAAATCTTAAACCCCAGGATTCGACCTTTGATTATGCCTGTTGTGATTCTTGGAATTGCTACAATCAGATGTTTTAAAAGAGTTCCTGGGTTGGGGCATATAATGTTTGGTTAATTGCATGGAAATCAGACTATTAGGAAAATAGGACAAACTTGATTCAGAGAACTAGGACCAGAGAAAGAACTTTGGATGAGGAGACAAAAGTGGAACGATCGCTTCTGAACTCTGAGTTTGACTCTGACTACAAATATTCACTTAACCTCTTCAGTCTCATCTGACCTGTGGTTCAGCTAGAGGAATAATTAGAATGCAGTGACGTTTCAGAACATCTTGAACTGGATGAAACCCAGGGCGACTTTTCTATGACTGAGCCACACACCAAGTCCTATGTTTGGCACCTTTGAAGCCCTTACACCAGCTACTAGGTTAAATACATGTCTTGTTTAATATTTATAAGAGCCTAGCTAGCTATTCTAAGTTTCTCTGGTTATTAATAAAGAGATTAAGACTCAGAATGACAAAAATTCTTCCTGGCTTACCTAGCGAGAAGGTAGAAGACCCTAGATTTGAATCCAAATAGTACATGAATGGGTAAATCGAAAAGTCCCACAAACTGCTGTGGGGGACAGTGGTGAGAGGTTTGACTATGTATTGTTTTCTCGCTATCTGTATGTGCAGACCGACATTTCTCAAATTCTAAGCCTACCACTGATGGGACTGATGATTGGCCTTAGTGAGTGTCTGAGATGGCATTTAACAAATCCTGAATGCTAATACCTGTAAAATCTCCGTGTGGATATGCCAGTTATACAGCTAAAGAAAAATGTTAAATACAATTATTTTAAATTCATTGAATACATATCAAAAAGTGTTTCCTGTTTCTAACCAAAATTGTCATGAATATAAGATCTCCACTTTGAGAAATTCCAGACTTGCTATTAGTAAGCCTTAAATAAACATTTGGTAAATCACTTTCAATTTTTTCTTTTATTCTTCACAGTGAAAGAATTTAAGCCCAAATAGGGACCTATGCTGCAGGCTTTGAATTACACCCCTCTTCATATACTCCTTAGGGGGAAAGAAGATTGGTGCAGAAAAGACTCAAGTGAAAGATTATAAAAAGAGAGATCCAGCAAGAATGCTGCCTGGAGAGCAGGAAGCTCTTTCCCAGGTACCTCTCAATCTAGAAGTCAGACATTTGCTAGAGTTACTGGAGGCAGGACATCACAGTGACAAAACCAATTAAAAGTGAGCATTGTCTCAGTGCACAGGTCAAAATGAAGGCCAGGAGTATATGGAGACAGTGGCATTCCAGAACAGACCAGCAAGGGAGGGAGCAAGTGGAGGACAAAGAACTGACTCAGACGCTCCTGGAGGAAGCCAAGTACCGTCCTAGGGGACCAAGCTCTTTCCTAGGGGTTTTTCCTGATTCCTGCAGGAGAAGTAGTTCTAAGTTTACATCAGATCCTACTCTGAAACTTTGGTGAGTTTGGAATACACATAAGTATTTGCTTCCATGAACCAAATAGGGAGCTACATTGCACTTTTATCCTAGAATAGAGTCACAATCTTTTATGGTCTTTATAAAATCTAAAATAGAATTCTCTATGCATTGTAGACAGGCATGTGAAATGGGTAAAATGCAGCCTTACTGTAGTATAGGTTGCCATGCCCAGAATGACAAATCCATTGAGAAATGCCCTGATATTAAAGAGTAGGTTGTATTTCTCCCTGAATTTGTGAGACACTGCCTTGATACAGACAAAGAGTAGAATATATAGAAAATAAAAGAACAAGTTAAATTGGAAATAAAGGGAAAAAAGAAAAGAAATGTTATTAGGATTTTATTTTTGTAAAGTGAGAAAAAAATCACCCTGGAGAGCACCCCTTAAAGAGCCAGGCTTTGAGGTCTGTCCTGGTTCATTTCTGGCTCAGCCACAGATTTCCCAACTGATACTTAACTAGTTAACTTTACAAAGCCTCAGTTTACTTGAAAAATGAGATCAATGGTAACATCACATTTTATTGAATTATACAGAACTACAGTAAGATGACAAGTTCTTACCAGAGTGCTCCAAAATAGTAGCCATCCATTAAATGGCAGAAATTTTTCCTACTTTTGCATCGGAATACTTTGGTCCTCATTCTTGATCAGGGTTGCAAAGGAGCCTAGTATGCAAACCATAATGGTTGAGATAGCAACCATGATTGAGTTTTGCAATTTTATAAATAGCAGTGTGTCTCGGGTTCCTTTTGGAACACTTGTGAAAATCCATGGAGGTTGATAAGTATGTTTCATCAGTGTTGGCTTATACTTGTTTTCCCATTTGAAAATCTCTTATGTAGGGGAATTATTAAGTAGGAGGCTTCATGCGGTCAAATGCTTCCATTTGACAAGTGAAAAATTTGAGTTAAACCATTAAACCACACCTATGTCTTCGAGGGTTCTTCCTATTCTATTCTCCAGTAAATTTAGTGTTTCTGTTTTAATGTTTAG
>PVJO010022483.1:0-27963 GCA_004026905.1 Hystrix cristata | reverse complement strand
ATCTAGTTCTCTCTTTTGAATACTATCTCTCTTTTTTCTTTTTTAAACAAAATATCTATTCTACCCCTTTGTCCTTATTTACACTTATGGTTTCTCATATCAGAGAAACAATTCGATGTGTACTAATAAGTGTCTGATTTATTTCACTTAATAGTATGTTCTCCAGGAACATCCATTTATATACAAATGACTCTAGTTTTTCCTTTTTTGTGGCGGTGTAGTACTCCATTGTGTAGAAAAACCACATCTTTTTTAGCCATTCATCAGTTGTTGGGCATTTAGGTTGTTTCCAAGACTTAGCTATTACAAATTGTGCTGCTATGAACTAACTAGTTTTCTGTCTATATCTTAAGCAGCCATCCAATGACTTATGTACAATATATTTATTATTGTTATGCAATTCACATAAATATTTTAAATAAAAGAAATATCCACTGGTAGAGGGATTAGCTATAAAACATGGATTGTTTGCTGTTTTATTGTGAAATATTTAAAAAAAACACAAATATTTCCATGCCTAATAGAATGAAATAATAGAAAATTGTTGAGATCATATGTGATTTCAGTTTTATAGGAAAATGATAAAGAAATAGTGTTTTCCCCTATGTAATTACATTATGCGTAGTTTGCATTTTCCTTTATCTTTTAATTCTTTCTTTCTTCTTTTCTATAATGTAATTTTAAATGTCTCTCAAGTATATAAAATGTGTTTGTGTTGCTTATATGATTGGAAAGATGTAGTCAAGAAATGAAATGTAAGTGAATAGAGTTATTCAAATAAACTTTCACACTTATAGTCTCCTTTCACTTAAGTAATCTTTGCATTTATTCTTTATAAACTATATATTTTGTATATTTGAAATCATGAAAACATAATTAGATTATGTCAGTGATTTATATAATGTGATTTTGATAATCATTTTGAAAAAGCTTAGAATTTGAAGGTTTACTAATAGTCTCCATTTTCTCACATGTCCCTGAGGCTCTGTCCACTTTAGTTTTTTACAGTCTTCTTTCCCTTTGTTCTTTGGAAACAAACTTCTGATAATTCCTGATGGTCTGACTTCTGGTAAATTTACTCATTCCTGTCATCTCCATTTTGTTATTGTGTGTATACAGTGAATTTAAAAAACTGAAGATATTATCTAAAATTTCCATTTGCTTCTTCGTAATTTCTGGATTTTTTTTCCCATGAACCTCTATTTTTTCATTCACTTCAAGAATGTGCACCATTGCCTTATGGAGAAAAGTTACAGTAGCTTCTTAAATTACTAGAGTCAAATCTTGTATGGTACCAACATCCAGCTTGCTTCAGGGTTGGCTTCTCTTGATTGTATTGTATCTTGATAATCAGATTTTTCTGGTTCCTGATGTATTAAGTGATTTTAGATTTTTTATTTAAACATTTTGAATAATTTTCTTGTAATACTGTAAGTCTAGATCTTGTTAAATCTTCAAAAGAATCTTTCCTTTTCGTGTCTTCCTCCTCCTCTACTCCTCCCTCCTGCTCTTTTTTTTTTTTTTTTTAAGCAGATTCTTAACCCAATAAGTTCAGACCACATGTCCTTCCTCACTTTCTTTGGGTGGTAGCTCCAATGTCAGTTTGGTTTTCAAAGTCCTTTCTATGATTTTTGAGTCAGCTTCTTAAATGTAGTCCTCTGGAGTTAGTTTATAACTTTGGTCGTAGCTTATGTTAGTGCAGTTCTCAAGGCTTTTGCTATATTGTACTCAAACCCTACCTACATACCTATTCCCAGGTAATTTTGATGATCTACAGGTCCATGAACTATGTGATCTGTTCCCAACTCCTCTTGCTGAAGATACAGAGAATAAGACTCAGTTTAATTTTGCCGTGAAATTCTGTTTTCTTGTTTGATTCCTAGTCTTTGATTTATTTTTTTTCTGAAATAGCAAACAGCTTTAAATTGATCAAGTACCTGGAGGTACTCATTTATCTCTTAATTTTCCTAACCACATAATGTGGTACAAACTGTTATTGCCTATTAGATAAATTAAGAAACTGAGATACTGAATGGGTAATAACAAAACAAATAAATGATGGAACAGATATTCAGGTCCATCTTGTCTGAGCCTTAGTATTTTAATTGTGACGTTATAGTGCTTTCTACTTTATAATTTCACTAAATGAATATGAGTTTTACCAATTCATTGAGACTTTATCCTGGAAAAAACTTTTAGGGTATAACACAATATCATCATCAGCATATTTCTTCTGTTTAAAAGCTATCACCTGCCTTCATATATCTCTGTGCATTTGTCCATTTATCAGTCTACATATCTCTTCCTAGACGAATATTTAACGTCTGTTAAATATGCCTAGTTTCAGCTTTTCCTGTCATCAATTCCTGTCTTCATTCTCTGCAGTTCAGAGTGTTACAGAAATTGACTATCAAGAAACCAAGTACCACTCAGAGAGGTGGAGAACTCAGGTTTATTTAACATCAACCGACCCGGGAGAATTCACACTCTAATAACCTGGGCCCCAAACAAAGTGATTTCAGGCTTCTTATATGATTTTGCATCTTCTTGTTCTTGCTTGGTCCTCTTATTCCCTGTATATGGAAAGGTTTTTAAAGATACTATATGATTGGCCCCTAAACATGTATAGGCTCACTTCTGCATTTGTGCTAAGGAACACATAGACAGTGGTTACAGAATGTAAGGGAAGGGTTGGATTACATGGGCCTGTGATTAGGAATGGGTTGGGTCTGTCATCAAGCATTTCTAAAGTGGTAAGGGAGGATTTTATGACTTACTACCAGAACTCCAGGCCCTAGGCCTTGGGGATTTCCTGTCTCAAGAGAAGATAATTTGTGTGATTTCAGTCTTAGTAAATATACTGAGACTTGTTTTGTAGGGTATTTTTTTTCCTTCTTTTTTTTTGTTGCCAGGGATCGAACTCAGGGCCTTGCGCTTGCTAGGCAAGCACTCTAACCACTGAGCTAAACCTCCAACCCCTTGTTTTTTGTTTGACACAGTCTGTCCTGGAAAATGTTAATGTGATTGAGACATTTATATATTCTATTTTTGTATGGAGTGTTAAGTATCTGTTAGGTCTAAGATGATGTTCAGTCATTTTCCTTTTTTCCTTGTTAATCTCCTGCTTATATGTTCTACTCATTACTGAAAATTGTGTATTGAAATTTCCAACTATTTTTTTCTTCATTCAGATATATGAATATTTGCTTCATATACTCTATTGTTTGGACCATATGTTTATAATTGTTACATCTTCTGATTATTTGACTGTTTTATCAATATGTAATTGTCAAATGGTCTTCTTTGTCTTTTGTAGCAGGTATTGACCTTAAGACTGTATTGTCTGATACTAGCATAGTCAGGTCATCCCTTTTACTTATTTTTTGCATGGAATATATGGGCTATTTTTTCCCATCCTTTTGATTTCAGTCTGTGCCTTTAGACCTTAAGTGAGTCTCTTGTAGACTCTATATACTGTACTTAGATCTTGTTTGTTTTGCCGTTTTGGGGATTAAACCCAGGGCCTCTTGCACATTAGGCACATACTCTGCCATCAAGCTACATCTCTCATCCATGCCCGCTAACAAATCTGGTCTGCCAGGGCCTGCCTTTTGCTTGCTTACTGATAAGAATTTTTTCCAGTTTGCTCTTTTTTTCTTACATGTTTTATTTCTTTTCTCACTCATTTCCTCCTGTAGTGCTTTATTTTAATGAGTTTAGTTGATTTTTTTACAGTGAAAAGTTTGGTTTCCTAGTGTGTAATTATTTTAAGTATATTCTTCTTGGCTTACCAGTGGGATCACATTTAATTAACATCACACATTTATAAGAATTTAGATGAGATTGATACAAGCTTAATTGAATAATTTATGAAATCTTCCTTTGTATAGCTATGTTCATACCTTCTTTTTATTTATTCATGTCACAAATTATGTTTATATATTGCTTATCAATAACATAGATTAGAATTCTTTAGTATGCATTTGTCTTCTGAATTTTCTTGGAAATAAAATGATGTACAAACTTCAAATTCAGTAACACTAGCTTTATATTTACTCACATACTTTCTTTTTCCAGAGATCATTTTTTTCTTCCTAGAGGCCTTGAGTCATTATCTGTTCTTTCCTTCCAATCTAAAGTTTAAGCCTTGAAGTTTTTAGTTTTATTATAATCTTGTGTACTGGTGTTGAACTCTCAACATTTGTTTCTAGAAATGTCTCAACTTCTTATTTTTAAAAGAGTGTACTGCATTAAGGAAAATGGTTGACAGGTTTTCTTCCCCTCCAGCATTTACATGCATGCCCTTCTACTCTCTTTTATCTCTCATGCTTTCTGATGAGATATCAGCTGTTAATGTTATTGAGAATACTTTGTTCTGAATAATCATTACTCTTTTGCTCTTTTCCTGAGCTTCAGTCTTTTCAAAATTTTGCTTATAATGTATCGTTATGTAAGTTTTTTTTGAGTTTACTGTATTTGAAAATCATTGATGTTCTTGGATTTATAGACTTTATCATTTTGGGAAATTTTTGGCCTTGATTTCTTAAAATATTTTTTTACCTTTATATCTCTCTCTCCCATTTCTAGGACTCCCATAATTATAGGTTGGTCTATTTGGTGTAACACAAATCTTAGTCTCTGTCCACTTTTCTTTGTCATGTATTTCTTTCTGCTCCTAGATATAATTTCATTTGTTTTTTCTTCATACCTGCTAACAGTATATTCTGCTGCTTACACCTGTTTTGAACCCTTTCGGTGAGTTTTTCTTACTTTTTTCCCTTTTTGCCAATTTTTTTATTAGTATATGTTTGCAAAACATATAGTAAATATAATAGTAAATACATTCATCCTGGGGGAATTGGTATATATACATATCGCATCTTAATTCTTTTTACTTCCCCTTCTCTCCTCAGTTCTTCTCCATCCCAGATCTTCTTTCCGTCCTTTCAAAGAACCACCTATTGATCCTTTCAACTGTTCTTTTTTAGTTTCACTTTCAGTAATTTCCTCTTTGATCCTTACCATTTCTTTCCTTCAGTTACTTGCAGATTTCGATTGTTTTTTACTTTCTAGGACCTTGAGATGTATCATTAGGTTATTTATTTGGGATTGCTGTATTCTTTTTGTGTGTAAAGTAAAGCTCTAACCTTTATTTTAGAATTGTTTTCATTGTGTCCACAGGTTTTTGTATGTTGTGCTTCCATTGTCATTTGATTCTAGAAACTTTATTTCTTCCCTAATTTCATCTGTGTTCCATTAATTATTTAATAATGTATTATTTAATCTCTGTGTGCAGTTTTTGTGGCCTCTTTTTCTATTGATTTCTAGCTTCATTCCACTGTGATTCAACACTATGCAGTGGATTTTTTTCAGTTTTTTGGTATTTAAGCATGCTTTGTGGTCTAAGATACTGTCTGTTTTGGAGAAAATTTCATGCGCTGTTAAGGAAACTGGTTTTTTGTTTATTTGTTTGTTTGTTTTTGATGAAATATTGTGTAGATATCTGTTAAGCCCATTTGGTCAACAGTGTGGTTTACTTCTAATGAGTCTTTGTTGATTTTTTTGTGTGGCTAACTTGTCCAGTTGTCGTAGTAGGGTAATAAAGTCCTCCACTGTGATTGTACTGGTGTATATCCTTTGAAATCTAGTGGTTTTTGTTTTATGAAGTTAGATTTGCTGGCATTTAGTTAATAGGTATTTACAATTGTTATCTCTTCATGTTAAATTGTTCCCTTTACTAGTATGTAGTGGCCATCTTTGTCTTTTCTCATCACTTTTGGCTTGATGTCTCCTGTGTCTGAAAAGAAGATACCTATTCCTGCTTGTTTTGGCAGTCTGATTGAGTGCAATATTATTTTCCAATATTTTCACTTTCAATATACTGTACATGTATATACTTTTTGTATGAAGTGTGTCTCTTGCAGGTAATATGTGGTTGCATTTTTTTTTTTAAACCCAATGTAACAGTCTGTGACTTTTGATTGGGGAGTTGAAGCTATTGACATTCAGAGTTGTTACTATAAGGAACTTACTGAATCCTGTCATTTCATCAATTTTCCAGGGCTGTTTCATTATTTTTTCTACTCTATCATTTAACTACTCTCCCACTTAGATGTATAGTTTTCTTTGGGATCTTTAATGCTGCTGTTCTCCCTTTCTCTTTCTAGAGTTTCCTTAAATATTTTCTGCCATGCTGGTTTAGTGGACATGTATTTCTTAAGGATTTCTCTGTTATAGAATGTTTTTACATCTCTATCAATTTCGAGGGCTGATTTCGTATGATACAAAAGTCTAGTCAATATTCGTTTCCTTTTAGGACTTGAAAAACTTAGCTCCAAGCTCTCCTAGCCTTTAAGGTTTGGGTTGAGAAATCTACAATTATTCTTATGGATTTGCCTTCATAGATTACTTCATGTTTTTCTCTAACAGCTTTTAGTATTCTCACTTTTTGTTGAAATTCTAGAATTTTGATTATGATATGTAATAAAAAGTTTTTTTCTGGTCATGTTTATTTGGGGTCCGTTATGCTTTTTGTACTTAAATATCGAATTCTTTCTCTAGTTTTGGAAAACTTTCTGCTACAATTACACTTAATAAAATTTTTATATCTTTTGAGTTGTCTTCCAATTGTTCCTTTATTCTTATATTCTGAAGGTACACCCCCCTTCTTATTTGAGTCATCTAGCAGTTATTAGATCTAGCTTGCATGGTGCCCTGTTATTTTTAGGTTTATGGGTTTGTGATCCATATCCAACTTGTTGTGGCTGGGGATTTAGCTCAGTGGTTAGAGTGCTTGCCTTGCAAGCACAAGGCCCTGAGTTCGATCCCCTGTACCAAAAATAAATAAATAAATAAATAAATAAGTAAGTAAAAATAAATGTGTCCAACTTGTTTTCTGTTTGTGACATTCTGTCTACACATTGTCAGTTGTGCTACACATCCTTTCCATTGAATTTTTCATATCACCTATCTCTGCTTGCTTTCTCTTCATACTTGCTAACTCGTTTGCAAAGTGATTATTCATGTCTTATATTTCCTTGGTTAAACCATTTAGTTTACTGTTCGTTTCTTCTTCAAGCTCACTGAACAATTTGTTGGTAAAATCCTTTATCCATTTAGTTAAATCCTCTTTGAGCTCCTTAAACCCTTATACATTTGTATATGTGTTTCTTTTATATCTTCAAACATTTTGATCATTTGGTTTTTGAGTTCTTTGCTTATAGCTGCATCTATTTAAATGTCAGCATGATTAGTTTAGGAGGAAGTTAGGGGTGGGAAGGCACCTTTTGCCTTACTTTCTCATGCTTCCATTGCTTTTGTACTTCTGGTTGAAGATCAGTTAGGGTAGAGCAACTCTCACTACTGTGACGATCTGTTTAATTAAATTCTATCTTTCTGTGGTGTGTCCTTGGGTTTGGTTATGTTTTGATGTTTATATCCCTCTTCAACCTATTCAGTGTAATACCTAAGGATCTTCTTAGTGTCCAACTTTCTGGGGGCTTGATCCCCAGTGCCACTCAGAAGAAGACAAAATGCATAAATGTAGACAATGCAAAACCAAACCAGATAAGTAGCATATATTAAAAACGAATCGAAAGCAATAATCATGCTACCATTAACAATAGAAATCAACAATAATTGAATCAAAGGCAAACCAGTTATTGACATATCCTAAGAACTGAGAATAATAGGCGATCTTATCATTATCAATAGAAAGGAGATCTGCAATAATACTGTAGACTGAAAAACCAAATATTGGCATACAGTACATAATAAAAGCAACAACTGTACCACCACTAACAATAGAAAGGAATTCAGCAATAATACCAGAGTGGACTAAATAGCTAGAGATTAATAAAGCTTAATAGACTTCTGGGAAGATGACGGAGCAGAGAGAAGAAGAGTAAGAGCCACTCCAAGATTTGTTGTCCAGACACTGGAATATAGCAATTTAGGGAAGCGAAGGAGGAGGGAAGCGTGTTCTCAGGACCCAGCAGGGAGCTGAAGTAAGAGTTGAAGCACATGAGGAAGGCAAAAGGAGAGACCAGCCCAGAAGAAGAAGAAGGTGATGGACAAATGGTGCTTTCTCTCAGAGCCCCACCTCTCACCCCAGCTTGCAACCCCTGGATCACAGCCATGGGTCACAGCCTTTGGACCACAGCCTGGCACATGGCAGCAGCTTGCAGCTGGGGTCACGGCAGCACTGCACAGCCCTGCACAACCCTGACACACAGCCCGGCTCACGGGCCCAACTCACAGCCCCAGCTCTCGGCGCAAGTGATGCAGTTTGAGCCTGCAGATGCACGGTGACCACTGGAAACCCCAGAGACCTCCACGGAAAGACACACAGAGTGGAGCGGTGGACACTGAAGACTGCAGTGGCTGGTGAGTTACTTGAGTCATCTCATCTCAGATGGCACCCAGGAGAGGGATCAGCCAATTGCTATCTTGGAAAGGGGCCGAGCTCAGAACTCAGAGAAGCTGCTACCAGATTTTGGTGCTGGGCAAGGCGGGGCAAAGTGGGCAAGGCAGAGCAGAGTTCAAACTCAAGTTGGAAGGAGGGAAAGGAGCCAAGTTCAAACTGACAGGGAACTGAGTCCAAGCCAGTGGGAGACACACAGTGTGTCTCCAGCTGAACAAATTGGATTTCAACCCCACAGGCAGTGATCAGGCTGAACTTCAATGGAATTGGTGAAGCCTTGCTATTTAACCCAGCTGGGAACACCCACTACCCTGCCAAAATCTACTGCTGGGATTAATCAACAAAGACCTGGGTCTGTCTACTCTGTGTACCAGTGACAGCAGAGACACACCTGGAAGTGGATATAATATATTATTTTTAAATATTATTCTCCCACTGTAGTCTTGTTTTTCTTGTTTTGTTTTCCTCTTTCTTGTTTTTTGCTGTTTTTGTTGTTGTTGTTGTTCTGTCCTTATTTTACTTCTTCCTTCTCTCCGTTCCTTCTGTTTCCTTTACCAGTTCCCCAAAGTTTGTATAATTTCCCCCTGGCATCCAACCTTGCTTCTCATCTCTTTCTCTTCTTCTATTTCTCTATCTTTTCCTCTTAACCTCTTTTGAATTTTCTCCACTGAGAGTAAAATCACTGTATAAGGGCATATTTACTACATACAAGTTTCTGGTTTATTTGGGATATTGTTATATTAACCACAAATCTAGTTCATAAAGTATAAGGTGGCAGATCAATAGTTACCACAGTTTGTTATTTTCTAGACTGTGTCTGATGCTGTTGTTGTTGCTGATTGTACTACTTTAGCAAAAGTGACAGAATTGTTCTACTCAGTTCTTCTTTCCATGCCAAGACTAAGCCTGGCAGAGGGTCACAAATAACACTATAGGCCACGGTCAAAGAACTAAGGGCTGGCTGAATAAACAGCAACTTCTCAGCCTCAATAAGTTGCAGAGGCAAAATTTTGCAACAGACTCATAATACAAAAACCAGCTACGCCTGTAAGACATCTCTGAGGAAATAGTCACTTCCAAAATGTTCTCAAAACTAACAAAAAAGCTACCTGCCACAGGCAATTCATAAGCATCAACCAAGGAACTAGACTAAAGAAGAAAAACTAGAAAATGACAAGACACACACATACATGCAACCCCATACCTCTAGCTCACCAAAAAGGAGGTAATGAGGTGGAACAATCTGAAAGCTTCCCACCCAGACTCTTGGAAGCAGTAACAGCAGAAGTAACAAAGCAGATGAGTGAGGCTCTAGAAAACATCAAAACACAAATCATTTTCAGAATGAAAGACATGATTAGTGACTCTAGAGCAGCTACAGATAAAAAAATAGAAAAGCTTAGAAAAATGATAGAAACCATAAATGCCGAACATAGGAAAGAAATGGAATTCAAGAAACAGATTCAAACAGATGTTCAAGAGATTAAAAATTCCATTGAAGGTATGGGCACTAGAATGACACGATGTGAAGAAAGAATCTCAGATATAGAAGACAAGATTGTGATTAATGATCAAGAAAAGAAAGAGTTTTTCAAAATGGTAAGGGACCATGAAAAATCAATACGACAGGTACTAGGTGACACGAAGAAAAATAACATAAGATTGATTGGTGTTGATGAAAAAGCAGGAGATAGCACAAATCACATAAGAAACTTCTTTAGAGCAATAATGGCAGAAAACTTACCAAGTATAGAAAAAGAACTGAATATACAGATAAGTGAGGCATACAGAACTCCAATTAGCCATGATCAACAAAAGTCTACCCCAAGGCATATAATAGTCAAGTTTCCAGAAATTCAACACAAGAAGAGAATATTGAAAGCTGTTAGAAGAAACAAATACCCTATCAAGGAAAGCCCATCAGAATCACAGCAGACTTCTCAGCACAAACCCTTTACGATAAGGAGAGCTTGGAGTGAAGTATTTCAAGCCCTAAAAGACAACAACTTTCAGCCTAGACTGATGTACCCTGCAAAACTGTCTTTCAAAATTGGAGAAGCAAGATACTTCCATGACAAAGAACACCTGAAGAGATCATGATCACCAAACCAGCACTCCAAAATATTCTGAAGGACATTCTGGGAAGAGAAAATGAGGACCACAACACCAGAAATCGCAGTAGAATCTTTCAGGCAAGGCAAGTAATTAAACAGAAAGGAAAACTAGGAATCCAACAACAGGTAAATAATGTGACAAGAATAAGTCAACATATGTCAGTTATAACCATCAGTGTAAATAGTCTCAAGTCGCCAATCAAAAGAAGCAGACTGGCAGAATGGGTCAAGAAGCAAGAACCAGCCATATGCTGTATACAAGAAACACATTTAATTCAGAAAGACATTTCTAGACTGAAAGTCAAAGGATGGAAAACAATATTTCATGTGACAGGAAACTGGAAAAAAGCAGGGGTAGCCATTCTATTTGCAGACAGAATGGATTTCAAGCCAAGACTCATTCAAAAAGACAAAGACGGTCACTACATCCTTGTATAAGGGGAACAACCCAAGAAGAAGAGATGACAGTCATAAATATATATGCACCTAATACCAGCATGCCTAATTACATACAACAAATATTGATGGACATGAAAAACGAAATAAGCACCAATACGATTGTAATGGGCAACTTCAGTGCCCCACTGTCAAAAATAGACAGATCAACTAGACAAAAAGCCAACAGGGAAATATCAGAACTAAATCAAACTCTTGAACAAATGGACCCCGTAGACATATACAGAGTATTCCACCCTACAACATCAGAATACACATTCTTCTCAGCTGCACATGGGACTTTCTCCAAAATAGAGCACAGAGTAGCTCATAGAACATACTTAAGTAAATCCAAAGGAATCGAATTCATTCCATGCATACTGTCAGACCATAGTGCATTGAAACTGGAAATAAACAGCAAAAGTAACCACGAAAAGTCCATAAACACATGGAAATGAAATAGCGCGCTCCTGAACAATCGGTGGTTTTTCGCCCCACTCTGTTAGTAATTTCTTTTGCTGTGCAAAAGCATCTTAATAGGATGTGGTCCCAAGCATTGATTCTTTGTATTGTTTCCCTGCAGTCTGGGTTCTGTTCATAAAATTTTTTCTGACCTCTATATCTTCGAGAGTTCTTCCTATTTTATTCTCCAGGAGATTTAGTGTTTGTGTTTTAATGTTTAGATCTTTGATCCACTTTGATTTTAGCTTAGTACATGGTGAGAGACATGTATCTAGTTTTCGTTTTCGGCATGTGATAAGCCAGTTTTTCCAGCACCATTTATTAAAGAGGCTATCTTTCTTCCAGTGAGTGTGTTTGGCCCCTTTGTCGAAGATAAGGTATTTGAGTGTGTTTGGAGTTATTTCTGCATCTTCTAGCATGTTCCATTGGTCCTCGGGTCTGTCTTTGTGCCAATACCATGCTGTTTTTGTCACAGAAGCTTTATAATATAATTTCAAGTTGGGGACTGTGATGCCCCCTGCCTTATTCCTGTTGCCCAGAATTGTTTTTGCTATTCTTGGTCTCTTCTGGTTCCAGATAAATTTCATGATTGCCTTTTCTAATTCTGTGAAGTATGTTATTGGTATTTTGATTGGAATTGCATTATATCTGTATAATCATGTAGGAAGTATGGCCATTTTCACTGTGTTGGTTCTTCCTACCCATGAACACGGGATATCTTTCCATTGTCTGAAATCCCTTTCAATTTCCTTTTTTAGAGTACTGTAGTTTTCAATGAAAAGATCTTTTACTTGTTTTGTTAGATAGATTCCTAAGTATTTCATTTTTTTGGATGCAATTGTGAAAGGAATGTCTTCTGTTATTTCTTTCTCACTGAGTCTGTTGTTGGTGTATCGGAATGCTCTTGACTTTTGGGTGTTGACTTTGTATCCAACTATGCAACTGAATTTAGTTATTAAATCTAGAAGTTTTTTGGCGGAATTCTTGGCGTCTTCTATTTAGAGTAATATCATGTCATCTGGAAAAAATGATAGTTTAACTTCTTCCTTTCCTATCTTTATTCCTTTTATTTCTTTCTCTTGCCTGATTGCTCTGGCTACTGTTTCTAGAACTGTATTGAAGAATAGTGGTGATAGTGGACAGCCTTGTCTTGTTCCAGATTTTAGTGTGAGAACTTCAAGTTTCTAACCATTTAGTGTGATGTTGGCCATTGGTTTGTCTTGATTCCCAGAACTCTATTTCACTTTCTCTTCATTAAGTTGTTGTTTTCCAGGGGTCTGGGTTCCAGGTCCCAGAAAGGCTGTGTTTTGCTGCCAGTCTTTACTTGACCATTTTTAATCTGCCTAGTGAATTTTTCTTTTCATTCATTTTCAGCTCTAGAATTTCTCTCTTTATAATTTTTTTTTTATAAATTTCTTTATGTTTATTGAATCCTCATTTTGTTTACATATTATTTTCCTTATTTTCTTTCATTATTCATGTTTCCTTTTTGCTTTTTGAGCATCTTTAGTTATTTTCTAGTCATTGTACTATGACATCAATTTCTAGACTTTCATAGGAATGATTACCGTCAATTTGCTTAGTGCTTTGAACTAGCCATATTTCCTCTTTCTTTTCATATAGTATGGCGTTTTTGTTGTTGTTTTGGAAAAATGAGTATTCAAATATTATAATTTGATAACTCTTAAAATTATATTTTCCTCTTTCCTAGGATTAGGGTTTTTTTTAATATTGTTGAAGACTCTTGTAGTTCACATGTTTAGTAAATTTCCCACAGTTTTTGCAAATATTTACTCCTTATCATATTTAGTCACTGAACCCTTGATCTCCTGGATTGTGTGCAACTATAGTTTTGACAGAGATACAGTATCCTTGAATGTCATCAGTTATAAAAAGCAGCAAAAACAAAGAAACAAAAACCAAAACCTCTCCCTGTGCTCACAGATGGGAGTCATAGTGCAGCAGACTTATACTTACTTAGCCTTCACTCATCTTGCTTACAGTGGTCATCATGCTCTCCAGAGGTTGGATAAAGTTGCCTCTTACATTTTTGGCTTGTTGTTCGTTGGTTCTGTGGGAGAGTGAGTAATTGGAGTGTCATACACTGCTCATTTCCTGATCTTATTTTGCTTTCCATTGCTGTTTTAAGAACATTATTAATGATTTCAGAAGAATAAAATAATTTATTGAAATAGTTTCCATGTATTTCTATTTTACTGCTGAGTTTTCATTATATAAAATAATTTAGAAGTATTAGAAAACTGTATATGGCCATTAAATCATTAAAGTGTAGATAAATGTATAGTAATAGAGAAAATAGAAAACAATAAAATTCATAAATTTCTTGTATTGACTTTAACAATGACTCTTGGAGCCAAGGGGCAGTACTGGATTTTTAGCAGAAATAATTATCCTAGGGAGGCTAACAGTTAACTCTGATTCCTGAAATGTAATATACTTAGTGGTTACTGTGTTTATGGGTGATGCTGAACTGATTATGCTGTGCCTTTACTGTGTGTCAACATATGAGTATACTTTATTCACAGTTTTGAAACGCTTGTGCTTTACAAAAGATAATAAATTGAATTAAAACATTTTTATAGTGTATTATAGTTCATTCAAAAGAAAGAAAAGCTTTCAGGTACTTAGGTAGCCCATAGCTTTGTTTTTATCATAGTTTGAATCAGGTCACCCCCATCGCTTACTACTAAATATCATAGATAGTTGACCACGGTTCTCTAACAATTCAGTGGTAAAACTTTTAAAATTATGTAGTACTTTTTAGAACTCATAAGTGCAGTGTGATCTACTCATATTGTTTTCAGATGTAATCTAAAGGCATATTTGAGTAGATGTGTTTATAGCATTAGTGTGCCTGTTTTTTTTTTTTTTCAATTTATTTAGAAGACAATTTATTTAAAAGTGGTGAAAAGGGGGGAAGGGAGATGATAGACAGCTACTCATTGAGTAGGGGCCATTCGAAAGCGAAATACTCCTAGTGTGGCTGTTTTTAACCTAACCTAATTTAAAATCTCTGGTTTTGCCTTCACAAAGCAGGCAGATGTTTGTGCATGAAAGTACTATGGAAATCCATTGTAAACCTTCAGTTAGCATGATTTCAACAGTGTACAGATAAAATCGATAAGTACTGTTGGCCAAACATGACTGCAGATAAACCTAAAAGAAAATCCATATTCCGCTCATTCTATATTGAAATTTAAAGTACTGTTATACATATTATTAGCTTAATAAGTTAGCTAGCTATATGTCAGAATTACTAGAAAATATTAGCTTTTTTTTTTTTTTTTTTTTTGGTGCGAGGAATCGAACTTAGGGTCTTGTGCTGGCTAGGCAAGTGCTCTACCGCTTGAGATAAAGCCTCAAACCCCAATACTAGCTTTTTGTGACTTCATCTAAAGCAATGTACCTACCAGTGCTCTGTTTTCAAATAGCCGCTGTATTTCAGTTGTGATTGTTACGAACTCATAACTCATTTTGCAAATTTCAAACTCTTATGGTCACAAGTAATGATGAATTTTTTCTGTAGATGAAGAATATATTGTATAATGTTGTATATATATAATAGCTTATTTAATGTATTTTATGTGTTGTATATAATGTATGCATATATTTAAAATGCATAAACTTAATAAATGTAGTCAGATTATTTTGCTCATTAGTTTGCATTAAATATTAGAATACCTTTTAAAACTGCAATTGTATTAAAATTTTATTTTCACATTACTTTTCAAACAAGTGAAGGAAAACATTATCCTGAAATCCACGGAAATATTTGTGTTGGTTGATCATTTAAAAGTCTGAGTAAGATTACATTAATGGGGTGTGTGTGTGTTCGTGCGTGTGTTTGTGTGTTTTTTGGAAAATAGCTTATGCGTTCTTGTAGTTACAGCTACCAGGAAACTTAGTTCAAGACTCAGAATAGCAACTGAAAACATCATATTAAACTCTCTTGCACCCTCTATTGTTCCTTTGGGGGAATACTGCACATATATTCCCATTATTGTATTGTCATCACACTTGCCTAAAGTTCCTGATAAAATCAATACTTATTTCATTATACTTCAGCTCCAAATTAAATTCAGTAGAAAAGTAACTTGTTTGTAACTCTTAGCGTTCTCCTGTGTTACAGATAGGTTATCATTATTATAGCTTCAATGAAAGTTGAGGATTTCTGTTTTTTTTTTAATTTCTCCTATTTAGCAGTTTTAAGGCCCCGAAATGTTTCACACAATGAATATCTCTATAGGATGCATAGTACATCATGTCTACAGTTTTCCAGAATTACAGAGTCTGTCATTCTTTTTAAACCTTTCAATAGTTTCCTTCCAAAATAAGAGTCTAGAATCATCCGCACTAAAATTAAGAATTTATAACCGTAAGAACAGATGTTTTCATAAACATTTGCTATAATTAATTTCAACTAGAGGATTGAAGGAACAAAGCAGTTTTGTCTGCTTCAAAACTTTATTGCCTTTTCCCCATGTAGAAAACTCTGAAATCTTTTCTCTAATATTGTTGATTGTACTCCTTATTTGGTATGTTTTTTGAGAAAGAAAAATTGCTTTTTTCCCTTATTGCCATCTTTTGCGCCTTGAAAGTTGTATTTCATGTGATATCTTCATTTGTTTAGTTAAAAACTTAAGAAAACCTTTGTAATATGATGATAAAAGCTGTCTGTTTCAAAAACCAAATATCTCCTTTGAAGGATTTTCTCATTTGAAGGATTTGATCTGATAAATACCAGCTTAAAGGAATATGTATTCTGTTGGTGAAATTGTGTACATTTAAATAATCAGTCTTTCTTTTTAAGCAGAAAGAAGGCTCACATTTTAAATGTATAACATAGTACTTACCCTATGCTGATTATGGAACGTTTCACAGGAAATGCCTGCAAGCTGTTAAATAACATGTGTTATAGCAAATTTTCATTTAGCAAGTTAGAGACTAATTTTCCTTTCATCTTTTTCATTTATTATATCTTTATTGATTTTTTAAAAAGAAAAAGAAATATGTGGTGTCCTACCCATGTTTTCAAAGAATTATCAGTGTATACCTAGCTAAGCTAATCTTAAATATTTAAATTTTGTGGATTATTTTCTTCTGTATAAATTGTCACATTTTTTGAGTGTAGTAAATCATTTTAGCATTTGTTAAGTTTAAAATAAAGACCTGTATTATATTTTGAAAAAGGAATAGAATTAAAAGTTCAGTAGCTGGGCTAAATCCAATTCTCAGAATTCTGAATGCTTTGTCAGAACTGTAAAGATCTTGAAGAGAACGAACATTCTTGAGTAATCTGTAAGCTATAAAATGTGCAAAACATATAGGTAGCTGTTTAAAATGCATTCTTCCACCTCCCAAGTCTGCTTTCTGTTTTTACCTTTCTGCCTAAGAAATTTCTAAGTAGTGAAAAAATGGGAGTTCGCAAACAAACCTTCCAGATCTGTTCTTTGTTACACACTCTTTTTGTCTGTACCAGTGATCAGGATGGGGGGTTAGTCACTAACAACAACAACAAGGTTGCATTTGTTTATAAGTATTAGGTTATAAGTAAGTGGTTTATAAGTTTTAGTTTTGTCTGTGAGTCCTAAGAAATTGCCTGCATCATACTTCATTTGTTTCTCTTAGCAATTACTTTGGTATTATTAATATCTCACTTAGGAGTAACAGTTTTGTTTTATATTTTGGCATCTAAATGAATTTCTTGCATAAAAGACTCTTAGTTAAAAAGATAATTAGGGAAGGCATAAGGGAATATATATTTTTTTTATTATTATACACCATCCAGCTGTCACACAGTAGTTTTTCAACTGAAATGCTCAGTTTTGCAATCTACATTATTTCAGTGCTTTCATTTTTTTTTTCTAGGAGATTCAAATAAAAATGGAAGAAGAACAAGTTCTACCTTAGACTCTGAAGGGACTTTTAATTCATATAGGTAGGTGATGAATACCCAGGTACATAATTTTATAAGATAATATATAAGATACATAACTTTCAGAGGCCTATAATCTTAGAATACTAAGGAACTGCTTGCTACCTCTGCTTTAAAAATGTGGCATTTTTAAAGAATATTGTGATATGTGAATTTTTGCATACTTAACAAGTCACAGAAAATGTAATATCCAAAATTCTTCAATAAATGGATTTAACTGCAGATATATGTTATTATCCTACAGTAGGGTAATTGTATTAAGCTTCGTTATAACACATCTTTTTGTTTTTCTAGTATTTCTTTACAGTACTAAAATAAAGGTTTTCTTAGTGTAAGTTTCCTGTTAAAATAGAGTATACTGTTGAGTGACTAAGAGAGCTTAAAAGTTAATTCATGGTTGAATTAAGTGTTGTCTGTTAATACACTGTTTGGTCTCTTTGGCAAACAAAGCAGTTATATCTCAGTAATGTTTTAAAAGGTTATACTAGTTAACAATATATATTTTATATTTTGTTAATATTCTCCTACTGTAACTTGAATTTTCTTATGTGTTTTTAAGGTTAGTCTCTTATAACAGGTAAATCAGGAAGAAAAAAGATGAAAGTGTTTCCAGTAATAATTGAAAATTCATATACTGAATGAAAATAGTGTAAGAACTTGGTTGTTTTAGGGGAAAATGCAAATTCAGCATTGGTATATATCTAAAAATTACACCTGGCAATTCAGATAATTGAAGAAATACTTTAATTGGAATGTAGTGTTGTCCTTAGGATCAGTTAGTTCTAACAATGTATATCAGCACTGTAAGATACATGCATGAACTTCTGTACCCTTGGAAACTTATTTGATTGTTATCTCCCTTTCTGTGTTAAATATAGAGTTTATGCTTATGTTTTTATTTATCTATATATTCTATTTCCTTAAATGGAACTGTGTCATTTTTTCCTTCAGATCCCAGCAGGTTTAACATTTAGAGAAGAGTGCTGTATACTAGAGGCATTTAATAAGGATGTAGTAAATAAGGAAGTTTAAAAGATTTGATTATGAATTTGAGGAATGAGATGGTAATTGAAACACTTGAAATTTTTATTTTATACCAGTTGGGGTCTGTATAAATAGCGGCTCATTTAAGTGTCACTGAACTACAAAAGGTTTCTGTTCCCATTGTGTTCTAGAAGGTATTATCACACCAGTAAAGCTCTTCTATTACCATGGTACTTTCCATCCTACCTCATGAACGTTGCAGTTCTCCAGATTTTTCATCTAGTCCTACAGTGTGATACAAAGCTTGAAATTTGACATGTTAAATAATAAGTAGAATCCTGCATCCGAACATGTCACAGCTGATCACAACAACAACCAAAGAAAGGGAATATAAAAGATAGTTAAATAAATATTCATGATTTGGCTTGTAGCTGAAGAATGTTAATATGATATTATATGTGAAATCTATAATAGTAATATCCTTGTTAAGTGTAAATATAAAAACCAAGACAAAAGGGAAAATATATTTGAAAGGAAATTTCTAAGTTAGTCTATACAGTTTTTTTGAAAATTACATTTTACAATTACATTTTAGATACTTATAGTAAATAATAGATACAACATAATGTCAACAATGTTTTAATGTAAAGGCAGAACATTATCGTGTAGTTTATTTCCCCCGCCCCCGTTGGTTGTATTTATTTATTTATTTTTTTAAACAAGAACATGTATTGGTACATTGTACATATATTGATCGCATTCATCGTGTTTGTTTTGTACCTGTACATGGTGTCTCTTGGTTCTCCCCCCTCTTCCCCAACCCTCCCTTCTGTTCCCTGCATCGCTATTTACAGCAGGTTTATTCACAATTCTCCATGATTTCCCTTTCCCCTTTCTTTCCATTTTTTCCCTTCCTGCTTTCCCCCTTCCTTCTTTCTAGTACTTCTCTCCTTTGTATATTATCTTCCTTTTATATAATATCTATTACACAACTTTGTCCTTATTTACAGTTATGGTTTCTCATATCAGAGAAACAATTCGATGTGTACTCATGAGTGTCTGATTTATTTCGCTTAATAGTACATTCTCAAGGAACATCCATTTACATACAAATGACTCTAGTTTATCCTTCTTTATGGGAGTGTAGTACTCCATTGTGTAGAAAAACCACATCTTCTTTAGCCATTCATTAGTTGTTGGGCATTTAGGCTGCTTCCAAGACTTAGCTATTACAAATTGTGTTGCTATAGACATGGTTGTGCATGTATCTCTGTGGTATGACGATTTTAATTCTTCTGGGAAGATCCCCAGTAGGGGAACAACTGGGTCAAATGGACCCTCTAGCTGTAGTTTTTTGAGGAATCTCCATATTGATTTCCACCAGTGGCTGGACCAGTCTACATTTCCACCAACAGTGGAGGAGGGTTCCTTTCTCCCCACAGTCCTTCCAGCATTTGTTGTTGGTTGATTTTTTCATAGATGTGATTCTTTCTGGACTGAGGTGGAATCTTAACATGGTTTTAACTGATTTGCATCTCTCGAATGACTAGTGATGTTGAACACTTTTTCATATATTTGTTTGCTATTTTTATTTCTTCATCTGAGAAATGTTCAGTTGCCCATTTTTGGATTGGGTCTTTAAATTTGGGAGGTTTAATTTTTTTGAGTTCTTTTTTTTTTTTTTTTTTTGTATTTGGTGCTGGGGATCAAACTCAGGGCCTTGTGCTTGTGAGACAAGCACTTTACCACTTGAGCTAAATCCCCAGACCCTTTTTGGAGTTCTTTTTATATTCTAGATGATAGACCTTTGTCTGATGGATAGCTAGCAAAAATTTTTTCCCATTCTGTGGCTTTTCGTCCTGCTCTATTGGTGATTTCTTTTGCTGTGCAAAAACTTTTTAATAGCATGTGGTCCCAAGCACTGATTCTTTGTATTGTTTCCTGTGCAGTCTGGGTTCTGTCCATAAATTGTTTTCCAACCCCTAGGTCTTTGAGGGTTCTTCCTATTCTATTCTTCAATAAATTTAGTGTTTCTGTTTTAATGTTTAGATCTTTGACCTACTTTCATCTTAGTTTAGTACATGATGAGAGACATGTATCCAGTTTTAGTTTTCAGCATGTGACAAGGCGATTTGTCCAGCACCATTTGTTTAAGAGGCTATCTTTCTTCCAGTGAGGGTGTTTGGCTCCTTTGTCGAAGATGAGGTATTTCAGTGTGTTTGGAGTTGTTTCTGCATCCTCCACTCTATTCCATTGATCCTCAGGTCTGTCTTTTTGACAGTACCATGCTATTTTTATCTCTGTAGCTTTATAGTATAGTTTTAGGTCAGGGACTGTGATGCCCCCTGCCTTTCCCCTGTTGCTTAGGATTGTTTTTGCTATTCTGGGTCTCTTCTGGTTCCAGATGAAATTCATGATTGTCCTTTCTAATTCCTTGAAGTATGTTGGTGGTATCTTGACTGCAATTGCATTAAACCTGTACAGTAGTTTAGGAAGTATAGCCATTTTCAGTATGTTGGTTCTTCCTACCCAGGAACATGGGATATCTTTCCATTTTCTGATATCCCTTTCAATTTCCTTTTTTAGAGTACTGTAGTTTTTGATGTAAAGATCTTTTACTTCCTTTTTTAGATAGATTCCTAGGTGTTTTATTTTTGTGTGTGTAATTGTGAAAGGTATATCTTCTGTTATTTCTTTTTCGGTGGGTTTGTTGTTAGTCTATAGGAATGCTATTGACTTCTGGCATTAACTTTGTATCCGGCAATGCAACTGAACTTCTTAATTAAATCTAGAAGCTTTTTGGTGGAGTTTTTTGGAACATCTATGTAGAGTATCATGTCATCTGCAAATAATGATAGTTTGACTTCTTCTTTTCCTACCTTTATCCCTTTAATTTCTTTTTCTTGTCTAATTGCTCTGGCTAATGTTTCTAGAACTATGTTGAATAATAGTGGTGATAGTGGGCAACCTTGTCTTGTTCCAGATTTTAGTGTGAAAGCTTCAAGTTTCTGACCATTTAGTGTGATATTGGCTGTTGGTTTGTCATATATGACTTTTATCAAATTTAGATATAGACCATCTATTCCTAATTTCTGTAGTGTTTTTATCATGAATGGGTGTTGGATTTTGTCAAATGCTTTTTCTGCATCTATTGAGATGATCATGAGATTTTTGTCTTTGACTTTGTTGATATGATGTGTTACATATATTGATTTATGTATGTTGAACCATCCCTGCCTCCCTGGGATGAATCCTACTTGTTCATGGTGTATAATCTTCTTGATAATTCGTTGTATTCTGTTGGCCAGAATTTTGTTGAGAATTTTTGCATCTATGTTCATTAGAGAGATTGGCCTGTAGTTCTCTTTTTCATTTGGATCCTTTTCTGTTTTTAGTATCAGGGTAATACTTGCTTCCAGGAATGATTTTGGAAGTACTGCTTCCTTTTCAAATTAATTGAAGAGTTTGAGGAATAGTGGTATTAGATCATCTTTGAATTTCTTGCAGAATTCAGCTGTGAAGCCATCAGGACCTGGGCTTTTCTTTGTTGGTAGGTTTTTAATTACCTCTCCAATTTCATTGGCTGATATTAGTTTATTAAGTGTTTTTATCTCTTCTTGGTTTAGTTTTGGTAATTCATATGTTTCTAGGAAACTATCCATTTCTTCCGAGTTTTCCATCTTATTTGAGTATAAGGTTCTTCAAGTAAGTGCTGATGATCCTTTGGATTTCTGATGGGTCAGTTGTGACTTCACCCCTTTCATTTTTTATTGCGTGGATTTGGGTCTTTTCTTTCCTTTTTTTGATAAGGTTGGCTAGGGGTTTGCCTATTTTGTTTATTCTTTCGAAGAACCATCTCTTTGATTCGTTGATTCTTTGTTTTCTTGGTCTCAACTGCATTATATTCAGCTCTGATCTTAATTTCCTCTCTTGTATGAGCTTTGGGTTTGATTCATTCTTCTTTTTCTAGGTGTTTGAGGTTCAACATTAAGTTGTTTATTTGAGCTCTTTTTCTCTTCTTGATGTGGGAGTTCAGTGTAATGAACTTCCCTCGCAGTACTGCTTTCATTGTATCCCATAGGTTCTGGTATGTTGTTGTCATTATCATTTAACTGTAAAAATTGTTTAATTTCTTCTTTAATTTCTTCTGTGACCCAACTGTTATTCAGCAGGATATTACTTAGTTTCCATGTGTTTATGTGGTTTTTTTTGGTTTCTGCTGCCATTGAATTCTATTTTCCATACACTATGGTCTGATAGTAGGCATGGGATAATTTCAATTCCTTTACATTTACTTAAGTATCCTTTATGAGCAAGTATGTGGTCTATTTTGGTGAACGACTCGTGTGCAGCTGAAAAGAATGTTTATTCTGCTGTTGTAGTGTGGAATGCTCTGTAGACATCTGCTAAGTCCATTTGTTCACAGAGTTGTTCAGTTCTGATATTTCTTTGTTAATTTTCTGCCTAGTTGATCTGTCTATTTGTGACAGTGGGGTGTTGAAGTCTCCCATTGTACTTGTATTAGTGTTTATTTGATCTTTCATATCCCTTAATATTAGTTTTATGTATTTAGGTGCACTAATATTTGGCACATAAATATTAATGATGTTATGTCTTCTTCTTGGAGTTTTCCCTTCAGAAGTATATAATGGCTGTCTTTGTCCCTCTTTATTAGTCTTGATTTGAAGTTTACTTTCTCTGAGATTAGGATGGCTCCCCTTGCTTTTTTCTGGGTTCCTGTTGCATGAAATACTTTTTTCCATCCTTTGAATTACAATCTGTGTATTTCTTTTTGGGTTAAATGTGTCTCTTGTATGCAGCATATTGCTGGATCTTCTTTCTTGATCCATTCTGCTAGCCTGTTTCTTTTGATAGGTGAGTTTAGCCCATTTACATTGATGATTACAGCTGTTATATATTGAGTTATTTTTGCCATATGTCTTTTCTGTTGGTTCTGTGTTTTACCTCAGTTCAACTGGTTGTCTTAGCTGGTGGGTTTTTATTAGTGTCCCTGTAATTAGAGTTAACTCTTTCCTTTTCCAGGATCTCCTTCAAGATATTTTGTAGAGATGGTTTAGAGGTCACAAATTTCTTCAGTTGTTCTTTGTCATGGAAGTATCTTATTTCATTGTTGAATTTGAAAGATAGTTTGGCTGGGCACATCAGTCTTGGTTGGAGATTGTTTTCTTTTAAGGCTTGAAATACTTTGCTCCAGGCTCTCCTTGATTTAAGAGTTTGTGTAGAGAAATCTGCTGTGATTCTGATGGGTTTACCATTATAGGTGATTTGGTTTTTTTCTCTAATAATTTTCAGCATTCTGTTCTTTTGCTGAATTTCTGGAATCTTGATTACTATATGTCTTGGTGTGGATTTGTTTTGGTTATGGGTAACTGGGGTTCTATATGCCTCACTTATCTGTATATCAAGTTCTTTTCTCATACTTGGGAAGTTTTCCGTCATTACTTCTGTAAATAATCTTTTTAGATCCTTCACATTGTCTGCTGCTTTTTCATTCACTCCTATCACTCTTATATTGTTCTTTGCATCATTTTGCAGCTGTTGTAGTGATTTTTCATATTCTCTAGCTATTTTTAAGAGGTCTTTCTTTTCATTGTCATTGATTGCAGACCTGTCTTCTAGGTCTGAGATTCTATCATCACTCTCATTCATTGGGCTGCATATGCTTTCCAGTGAGTTTTTTATTTCTTGGATATCTGTTTGGATCTGGTTCATGGGTTCCATTTCCTTGCTAAGTTGAGTGTTCAAGTTTTCCATTGTTTTTCTTAGCTCCTCTGTTTTTTTTATCTGTGTCTACCCTGAAGTCACTGAGCAAATCCTTGATTATGCTTGTCATCTCTTTTTTGACTTGGATAATTATTTCTAGTCTGATGTTCTCTATAGCCACGCCTATCTGCTTTTCAACTTCTGCCGCTATCATATCTGAGAGTTTGATTGGGTGTCTTTTGATTACCTCTGTATCATTGTCCTCTGTATTTGTTTTGGGTGAGCTGGGGATCTGGGTTGTGTTTGGCTTCTATGTCTTGTCATTTTCTTTGTATACGTATGTAATTTACCCCTCTTGGTTTGTGCTCTGTGTTGGTTTTATGTCTTCTTTGTGGGAGGTTACATTAAGATAGGTAATAGTGTTCTCCTAGGGGAATGTCTCTTTGTAGTTTCTTCTGGCTATATGCATTTCTTGATTCTTTTGACCTTTATGTCTCCAGAGTTATCTTGAGTGATATGGTAATAGTTGGATCTGCTAGGTATTAGTGGCTTGGAGAAGAGGAAGAATAAAAACAGAGACAAAGGCAACAAAATAAAATCAAACAAACAAGCAAACCACCTAACAAACAAACAAACAAACCAAAAAAAGGAGTGGGTGGGAGACCAGCAGAAGATAGTGTCACCAGTGCGGAGGCTTAGATTTTATGCATGATGGGCTGGGGATTTAGCTCGGTGGTTAGAGTGCTTGCCTTGCAAGCACAAGGCCCTGAGTTTGATCTCCAGCACCAAAAAAAAAAAAAAAAAAAGATTTTACGCATTTTGATGGATTTAGATCCTGCCGGTGTGCAGGCCCACGTTGAAGTCCTTTGGGCCGGGGGCGTGTCCTGTGCAAGCCCGCGACGCTCTCACCTGGTCCACTGGTATTCCGCAATCGGGGACCTGCTGCACTGCTTTCAGAAGATTGGGCATGTAGTTTATTTTGTCCTTGAATACTTTGAAAATTAAAGTATGTTAGTGTTATTGAATAATTTTATTTTGAAAATGATCTCAATGTGGCTTTCCACAATAAATAACTAATGTTAGCAAAATATTTTTAATCAATGCCTGTCACTGTTATGTTAGGATACTAATTTATTATTGTAATTAAGAAGGCAAAGTAAAAAGCTCTGGAAGTGCCATATGTAAAAGTGAGCTTCTAATAGCTAACAGGCCAGTGCTGCTATTAAACAGTATTATAGTATTTAAGGTGTGAAATGAATATTTTTCAACTCATTAGGCAGAAGCTCTTATAATTAGCTTACTTGTGAATTTGACACTTGGGTTAAATGTAGAATTCATAGAAGCAGAGCTCTAGGGTATATTTTCATATTAAGATTAACTAAAAAATTATAATTTATTGCAGAGTCACATTAAAATGACCACAGACTTGTCAGTAAAATTTACTTTTGAAAATGAAAATTATTTTTCTTTTGTCCTTGTGGCACTATTAAACTAACTAGAAATACATTATTGGAAAATGGACGTCTTCCAGCCCTCAGACATTCTTTTGTATAGCATCTCTACCTTTATTTAAACTGCTTCAGAAATCTTAACCTTTCTCTATACTTAAACAATTGAGATCTTAAGTCTTGTACCAGCATACTCAAGGTATGTCTACTTGAGTCTAGGGTGAATACTACTAGCTTTATTCTCTCAGCTATAAAATGGGCACTGTAAGCTCTAACCTGTTTCCTTTCCATAGCTTTGTAAAAGACTGAGGTAAAGTGTGTAAAATAAAGCCTTTTGAAAATCTAAATGCAAAGTCATTATTATTCTGTGTTTATCTGGTGTAAAGTGATAATTTTTTTTCCTCAGTGTTCAGCATTAAATATGTGTACCCTTTTGTAGCATATACTGAAGTCTTCCTAACTTTTTAATTCAGTCTTGAATTGGCATCTGAATCTACATTCTTTCTCTTATTGTCAAGTTTCAAGAAGGCATAGTCTTTGCGTGTTTGCTTTCAAATATAATATCAAAGTATAACATGTCAGCTGAAATTCCGATTCCAAATATGTGGAAGACTTGGCCAAGTTTGAGCTTCCTTTTTCCTACTTTTGAAGGGAGGATAATAAAATACAGCAGATAGGAGGAGTTTAATGGGACAAAGTCACATGGTGAATACTGAATAAATAATGGTTGCTTTTATGCTCTAGTCAGTGTTGTAATCATCATTGTCACCATCGTTAACCTTTTGGTATTGTACAAATTTTTATAGTGCTCTAATGTAGAGGTCCCCAAAGGAAGAGGGGGAAAATGTCTTACAGGAAAATAATTTGTCTGTTAGCAGAAGGGAATCCTAAAGCTTAAAAACAAGCTTAATTTGAGGCTCAAAACTCTCTCTGTTTAAGTATTCCATGTTGTTTTTGTATAACAAATTTGCACATCTAGTAAAGTTTAAGGAAAGATGTTTTACTAATAAATTCAGAGATAGATATCTACAGCTTTTAACAAATTTTGAAATTTAAAGCCAGTCGACCCTTAACTATAGCTTCATGTGCCTAATGCTCATGCACATGTATTTTTTAATAGCCTTGGAGTTTTACTTTGGGGAGTTGTATCTTGTAGTTTTGCTTCACTAATTTAGATAGATAGAGTACAGCTGTATTTAACTCATAAGGCATCAATATGATTATTATGATGCCTGAGTAATTGAGCAAATCTTGTTTTCAAAGTTTTGGTTAAAAATTGATTGTATATCTCCCAACTAATTTGCAGATGATACTGATATAGGGAAAAAAATATAACTCCCAACCTGCTAGATGTCAGTTACGCTGAGTTCGTGTTCCCCGAAGTCGAAGAATGAATTCTAGGGAACAAAGGAGGTTAAGAGTAGGAATTTTATTGGGAGAGAGAAAGAGAGCCCCTGAGAGACAGGAGGGGACCCGAGTGGGTTGCCAACGAGCCCACCCTTCAGGGGAAGTTTTATAGAGCAAAATTGTGAGGCAGGTACAATGTGTGTCAAAATGATGATTAACCAATAATATTACAAGTGTAGTCGTTTAGGTAATAGTGGTCCAATGGGTAAGAAAGTCACGTAGTAAATCGTCAAGGAGAGAACAAGAACATTCCAGGGTGGGTTGGATCCGGAGATCTTGGTGGCCCACCTGGGTGACCTAGACTTTAACAGATGTAATCTTCAGTTCATTGTTTATCCCTCAGCCAGGGGTGTGGCTCTGGTCTTTCAATCCTTATCTTGAGACCTGACCTTCAATGGATGCGCCTCCAGCCATAGTTGTCCTGTGTATTGACTCCATTGAGGGCTCAGCACAGTCTGACTGCCTATAATATTTCTACCTTACTTCGCTGCCTATAATAATACGTTAAAATGGAATATTTGTGAGACTGAAAAGATAATGGTTTTATGAAATATGTATTTTGGACTTCTTAAAGACAAGTATTAATATTTTCTGTCAAATGATGAGCTTTCTTATTTAATCATTAAACTCCAAGTACCTTGCTAGTTATGAAGAAAAGAAGGAGTTTCCTGATGATTACTTTGCATAGAAGTTTAACTTAGTGACTATAGCAAAGGGCTACATGGTGAAAGGAATATTCTTTCTCTGCCACTCCCCTCCTCTTTCCAAGGGCAGCTGACCTTCTTCTCGCCAAAAGAGGCAAACTCTTTGCCAGCACATATGACTACAGACTATTACATTAATCGGTTTAGCTGTAGTACCAGCTGCTTGCATGTTTTTAATTATCTTATTAGATGGTATAGCAGTGACCTATGAAATAAATTGAAGGTGAACATTTTTAAACTTTCCTTTTATTAGTTTATGTTTCTAAATATCTTTTTTATCAAATTACAACTTTCTACAAAAGTTCAC
>PVJO010022482.1:0-28065 GCA_004026905.1 Hystrix cristata | reverse complement strand
CTTACTGACTTGGTAAAATGTAAGTATGCAAATTAGTATTGTTGCCAAAATATTTTCATTATGACAGTTCATTGAGATAAAATTCGCATGTTATAAAATCCACCTATTTGTGCTGTACATTTCAATGGTTTGTGGTATATCTATAGTTATACAAAATTACCAAAATCAATTTTAGAAAATTTTCATACTTGCTAAGAAGCTAACCTAATTATTGAAATAAATTTAAAATGTGGAAAATCATGGCAGGCAAATGATTTGAAATATTTCAGAAGAAAAAAAGGACAGCAATATACAAAACAAAAATAAAAGAACAGAAGAGAACTGTGCTAGAATCAAGATGTTAAAAAGAAAGAAAATAAAAAGACAAAGTCACCCAATTGTGTGCAGTATTTTGATAGGGCCCTATATAGAACTAAAATAAATAAATAAATAAATGACAATTTAAGGACAATTGAAGGCTCTATAAACAGATTATATATTCGGTGATATTATGGAAGGTTACATAATTGTACTAAATATGAAAGTAGTATTACGTAGGAAATTATCTTTATTTGTAAAGGCTACTGTAAAAATATCTATGGGAAAGTATCATGATGCTTGGTGTTTAAATGCAAACTGTTTAGGAGGAAAAAGATAAAAAGAGAGAATTCCTATATACAAAGATACTACCTATGTCCACAGTCAAAATGATCATTGGTTAGTTATACCTATAAAGATGAACTCCATTGTTATTGTCGCATGAAGTATCAAAATTTTTTGCTTGCATTTTTAGATATTTTTTTCTCTGGTTAGACACTAGGACTGTAAAGTGAAAGTGAAAGTCTTGACAAAGTTTTGCCTCTGCTATTCCAAAAGAAACACACACACACACACACACACACACACACACACAACAACGACAACAGAAAAACCTGCTTTGCCTCTTTCAGTCTATATTTCATTTGTAATATTACTTGCCCAGAAATCATTTTCATGTTCTGATTTTTAAAATTTTAATTATTTTTCTTTTGTTTGCAAAGTCATGATATTTTCTGAAGAAAGATAAATCTGTACATTTACTTTATGAGTTTTCTAGGGAAATCATAACACATTATCACAAACTAGTTGGCTTAAAATAGCAAAAATGTATTCTTCCACAATTCTGAAAGAAATCTTAAATCACAGTGTCAGTGAAGTGGGCTCCTCTTAAGAGCTCTGAGGATGAATCTGCTCTACCTGTCCGTGGCAACAGGGACAATCCTTAGCATTCTGTGGCTTGTGTATATATGATTGTGCCTCCATTATCCCTTGGAGTTCCACCATGTCTCTGTTTTTACGTGGCTATCTTCATTTTATTTTATTTTATTTGTACATGTTTGCAGTACATAATGTTTACATTCATTGTGGGGAATCAGTACATGTACATAAAAGGGCGCCTGTCCTATTTGTTTAGGGGCCCATTCTACTCTGATTAATTAATTAAGTATGTAACTATCCTGTTTCCAGATAAAGTCCACCATGAGGTACTGGGGATTTCGACGTCAGCATATCTTAATGGGAGCACATAATTCAAACCATAAGAGTAACTAATACAATTTTAAATACACTGATCAGAATATAAAGATTATAATGCATGTTGCTCTTTGTCCTAAATTCTTAATAGAACTGGAAAATATTCATGGGCAGATTCCAATTCTTATATAGTAAACACAATGTATACATGTGTACTTATATATCTATTGGTATTTGATATGAATATTTGATATTCATATTTACATTTACAGATAAAACTCATGAGCAAACTAGTACAAATTAAACAAAGTTTTAAAATTAATAATATATTTCATTATGACCTAGATTCAAAAATGAAAAGATTATATCCTAGTGACTTTCTCAGTAATGAATCTGTTCTTGTGATTTACATAGTTATTTTCAAGGAGAGTTGGTGGCTCAGTGAAAACTGGTAAAACATAAAATAAATCTTTGTGGCAAAGAATGGGAATCAATGTGAAAAGATATATGGTCTAATATATTTCTGCATACCCTAGTCGTCGCAAATATATCTGGCCTCTTGGAAAACTTGCATTCCTCAAAACGGATAAAAGCCTTTCTGTCAATTAACTATGATAATCAATATCACCATCTTAGTGGACCTAGATTTTATAATTCTTCCTCAGTTACAAAATTAGGGATCCTAATACCATAGAAGTAAAAAATTTTTTGGTAGTAAAGATTAGAGAGCAATGTCCTTTCCTTGCATATCAAATGTGTGCTCTATGACCTTGGCCTTCTTTTCTCTGAATGCCTCCAGTGTTACATGGTAAATGTGAATAGATATTTTTTAGTTTTTCCTTAAATTGTTTAATAGAATTCATTGTTCTATTACAAAGGCCTCTCGTTTGCTTATTTATAACCCTTAGATCCTCTATGGTATCTGATACATATAAAAATAAAAAGGAAATACAGGAGTACAACGTATAGCACAGAGATTCTTTGCAAGCTTTAGTTTCAGTAACCTAGAATCTTAGTTGGCTGATTGTTTTCTTATTATCTTTATCAAAACAAAAATGTCTAAATTTCCAATAAGCTTGTAGATGATGCACTAAGCAGTTGTTCAAATTTAGGTAAAAATATATTTATTTTTAATTATGTATTGTTGCTGTTGTTAAACTTTGTAGGTCGTATATAATGATTGTGTTTAACACAGCTGTTAAGGGGTTGAGGAGTTTCACCTTTAATTTCTAAATTATTCTTAGTTTTGGAAAGGTATTAACATATTCAAGATCCATGGTGCTGGAGAGCTTGATTCACTGTCTCACCTTAAATGAAACCAGATGAAGACAGAAATTGCATCTGATAGTATCTAACACAGAACTCTCAGAGAGTTATAACAGAGCTGACAGCAAGCAACAATTTGATAAGGGAGAAGTTTGTTTCTTTTTAAGATTGCCCTGTATTATCTTTTCTCACTGTGCTGTGAAGATAAGCTATGTTAAAGGATTTTTTAAAAAACATATTTCTTTAAAACTTAATAAGATCAGGTCCCAGTTGATTCTTTGTGATATTTCCTGGGCAGCTGGGGATTTGTTCATACAGTCCTTGCCTACTCCTATGCCTTCAAGAGTTCTACCTATTGTATCTTCCAATAGATTTAGTGTTTCTGTTTTAATATTTAGATCTTTGATCCACTTTGATTTTAGCTTAGTGCATGGGAAAAGATACTGGTCTAGTTTTAACCTTCAGCATGTGGAGAGCAAAAAACCTTTTGCAAAGCAAAAGAAATCACCAACAGAGCAAAGAGACAACCCACAGAGTGGGAAAAAATTTTTGCCAGCTATTCCTCTGACAAAGGACTAACATCTCGAATATATAAAGAACTCAAAAAAAACAGACCCCCCAAATTTAAAGACCCAGTCCAAAAGTGGGCAGCTGAAATGAATAGATGCTTCTCAGATGAAGAAGTAGAAACAGCAGATAAACATATGAAAAAATGTTCAGCATCAATGGTCATTTGAGAGATGCAAATTAAAACAATCCTGAGATTCTACCTCACTCCAGAAAAAATGGCTATTATCAACAAATCAGCCAATAACAAATGCTGGAGAGGCTGTAGAGAAAAAGGAACCCTTCTCCACTGTTGGTAGGAATGTAGACTGGTGCAACCGCTATGGAAATCAGTGTGGAAATTCCTCAGGGAACTAGGACTAGAGAATCCATTTGACCCAGCTATTGCGCTTCTTGGTATCTTCCCAAAAGAATTAAAAGCATCATACTGCAGTGATATATGCACACCCATGTTTATAGTGGCACAGTTTGTAATAGCTAAATCTTGGAAACAGCCCAAATGCCCATCAACAGCAGAATGGATAAAGAAAATGTGGGTTTTTTTTTTAATACAATGGAGTACTACTCTGCCATAAAGAATGATAAGCTTGATATATTCCTAAGTAAATGGATGCATTTTGAGACCATAGCCTTAAGTGAAATAAATCGGACACACATGTTTAAATACCTCATTGTTTCTCTGCTGTGAGAAACTGAAAGTATAAATAAAGACTAAAATGTATTATATTGGGAAAGGGAAGAAAATGTCCAAATGGGAAAGGGAAGAAGGGAGGGGGAAAGGAACAGAGGGACAAGAGAAATAAGAAATGGAAGGAAAAAAATGGAAACAAAGCTTTTGTAAATAGGAAGGGAAGAGGTGGTGAGGGGAGGGGAATGAGAAAAAATGAAGCAAGAAGATATATCATGTACAGGTACAAATCCCCTATGATGAATGTTATCACTAAGTACATCTAAAATGTACCATTAATATAAAATTTAAAAAAAAATGAATCATACAATATATATAAAAAAACTTAATATAGGGAAAATAGAGGTTTCAAATGGAAACTTTTTTTGTTTTTACAATGGTCATTCACTTAGTTATATTTAAATTGAGTGAAAAGAGACATCTAATTGTATGTAACATGTCAATGTTAAAAATATTCTCTTCAAATTAGATTATCTAGAAAAAATTTTAGGAAAGAAGAACAGGTTAGAGATAAAGGTGAGTGGAGTGAAAGTTTAGTTCGAGGGATAAATCATAAGAGGTACATGTGGTAAAGTAACTGTCCTGTATCCTGACTGTAGTGGACCTATAGATATAATGAAATTGTATAACTCTATATTTTGGGGGGTTACTGGGGATCAAACTCAGGGCCTTATGCTCACTAGGCAAGCGCTCTACCATTGAGCTAAATCTCCAACCCCTGTATAACTCTAAATACACATGCACGAGTAACTTAGTATAAGTAAAAATGAAGAACTCTGTATAAGATCAATAGATTGCATTAATCTCAATATTCTGTTTGTGCTATGGATTTGCCAGCTGTTACTATTGAAGGAACTGGGCAAACATACACAAGCGTTCTCTGTATTTAACATCGCACATGAACCTAAGATTATGTCAATTAAAATTTTATTTAAAATTCAGATTATTTCTTAAAATGTCACATTAGCATAAATTAAATTATGGTCACTTTTTAAATTATATGAATTTAAAAATGCCCACGTTTAAATTTTCTTTATAAATATACATAGTACTTAAAACTTTTGTATCAGACAAATAATGGTGGCTTAATATATGGTCACATTCTTTCCCTTTACACTTATTACTCAATTCTATGTTAAAAAGAAAAATAATCTCACGTATGTTAGTCAGTTTTAGCTTTTTAAATACTTCAGCTAAATGTAATCCATTTTTTAAGAAAATAACAAATTTTATATTCTGCACTATGAATTTATTAGTGTTTATGATTAAAAAATGCAATTTGGAACCAAAATATTCATTTGTTATTTTTATGTATATTTATTATAGACTTTAGAAATGTGATAACTGGGTTAATTATACGTCCTAATATTTTTACAATCTTCACGTTTAAATTTTCTGGAGAACACGAAAACTGTAGTCTAAAGTACTTTTTAAAAAATTGTATTCACTTTCAACTGCTTAGTATATTTTATCTTGTCAGTGTGGTGAGCTTCTAAACTTTCATGAATGCTAATCTGCATTTCTGGAAATTACTTTCAGAATTATTTATAAAGCTTTTTCTTTGATAGAAAGGGAGTAGTAGCAGCTGTATTTGGGACCCTTCAAAAGGGAGGCTAATTGGAAGGTTAATTATGAGGAAGCTCAGGGCCGGGGATTTAGCTCAGCGGTTAGAGTGTTTGCTTACCAAGCACAAGGCCCTGAGTTCAATTCCTGGCACCTAAAACAAAACAAAAAACTATGAGGAAGCTTAATCTGTAGGAAACAAATGTAATTATTATTTTTTATGAACTAGAAATCTTGTTTTATTGGACTATGCTGATAAAAATTCACTAAGCTCTAGTGAGTGTAACTGTTGATATCGTAAGTTCACCATTTAATTTTAGCCAACTTTATAGGAACAATTTTAGAACACGATTAGATGGAGAACATGAAACTGGTTATCTCACAAGATCAAAATCTGTTGGTCTCAGTATATAGAAAGAAGCTCACAGTATCATTGGAAATTATAGATAATTCTGCCGCAATCCAGCGTGTTGGTAGCCGTTACTAGGGTTACTGAGTTCAGTACAAGTTCATGCTGGAATGAGGATATAATAGTCAACATTGTATTTTACCCCAAAGAAAACATTTTTGTATCCCCAAAGTTCAAGTGTGACAAAATTGTCAGAAAGATTTCAATGAGGATAGAACCAATGTTATAAAGTCCAGATCTTGTAATTTGTCTTACTCTTGGTTTCAGAAATGTAGTAAGTACCCTTCAAATTCAAACAGAAGTGGTTTCCTGTTCAGTATGTAAGGAGCTTAGAGATTCCACTCAAACAACAGTAAGTAAAAAGCTGAACAAATTGAAAAAATGACTTTTCTTAAGGTGCTAAGAGAAGTAAAGTCACAGGGCAAACTGTTGGTGTATCCTCTTCCAAAATGGAGACAGACAAGATAATACAAAGAATCGCAACTTAACCAAGCAGAAATCTCCACAAAAATTGCTCTGGCACAGGAAGTCTGCAACTTAATTGAAAATGGTGGGAAGCCCACTGTAAATACATCTGAGAGATAAAAATACCAGGATGATCAAGACATTAAGCACTCCCATGCTTTCCTGAGTTTTACCTCACAGCATTCTACCTAAAGAGGGAAGAAAAACGCCATGAAGGTCAGTGTTCAGTAGAAACTACTTAAGCAAAGATTAACCTTCTAGGGTCTCACCAGAGCTTAACTAACCTGGGGTGGAGGGGTACCCAGCTCCAGCCCATGTTAGCCTTCACAGAACGAAAATACCCTTCTCAACTCTAGCATGTTCTAGTTGTCCTGTCCCACCTGAGGGAAAAGGGGGTAGGAGACACACTTGTCAGGTTCACACTCTGGAAGTGCAGAATCCCTTAAATGCTGAGACCTAATAATAGCACTGCAGAATGCTTCTCCTTTCCCCATAACTTACTACTATATCACTAAAATTCTGTTTACAGCAGTTGCTTTTACTCAGCACATCATGTCCAACTACCAGTGAAAAATTGTGTGGCATACTAAAGGGCAAAACAAACACTTACTGAAACTTGAAAAAATGTAGTAACATTGGAACTGAGCCCAGATATGTTAGGGATATAGAAGTTAAAAAGAAAAAAATATGAGTAATATGCCAAGAGCTCTAATGGAGAACGTAGATTGCACGCAAAAACAGACGGATGATATAAACAGAGAGATAAAACTTTAAGAAAGAATGAAAAAGAAATAATGTCAACCAAAAGCACTGTGGTGGAAATGAAGAATGCATTTAATGGCTCAAGAAGAACAGGATAACTACAAAAGCTACGGCACAGGCATAATGAGAACACCAGATTGAGAAGATGAAGAGAAAGGAACAGAAAAATTTGAAATGATAATGACTAGAGAATTATTATTCGCCACATTAACATTTGACACCCAGTCAAGAGCTAGGAAGTACAGAGGACAACAGGCAGGATAAATGACAGAACAACAGGAAAAATGTAAGTACATGTGCATACACGTGCACGCGCGCGCACACACACACACACACTACACACACAAATACACATTCCTTGGGGCAAATCAAATATAATTAGAAAAAACATCTGATGAAAGTCAGAAAGAAAACCAATTTTCGTATAGAGGAGTATTTGACAAAGGAAATGAAACATCAATGAGTTTTAGAGAGAGTGTGTTAGTTATGTGTACTTGGGAAGAAAGAAAAGCGTCTCAGGATTGCACATGTTTTTAAGTATGTTTACAGAAAGAAGCAAAAGCAGGGAAAGGATTTGAAATGCTGTTGTGGCAACACAGTTTAAATCTTTCCCTGTCTCCTCCAAGCACTTCTTTCCTTCTGGGGATAAGGACCACTGCTATCTGTTAGAACTGTATAAGCTGCTATTTGCTGGGGGAAACTAATAAAGACAGAAATCCCAGGACCTCCCAGCTCACTGGCCATTGCATCTGCTTCCAGGCTCAGTTAGTTTTGGATGTTCACCTGAAATCGCCTGACTCCTTTGCTCATGGGTTCTGATGAGTTTATGCTTGAAGTTGTGTTGGGCGAGTCTTTGAACCACGTTTAGGAAAGAGTGAAACTGAGCAAATTCGGTGGCCACCAGCCATTTCCTTTTATTGTCTGCCTCGTGCTTCCAACAACAGAACCTAAATAAACACCGCTGCCCAGTATTTTCTCAGCTTTTTATTTCTGTAACATCTTCAGAAGCGAGACTAAAATATCTTTTTGTCTTTACTATGCTGCCACTGATTTCCACCCAAAATATTCACTCAAGGTCTGTGTAAAATGCTGTTTAGTCAAATGTACGTTTTAGAGTTTGTATGCTTTCTAAATTGTCTATATTCAAATTTTAGAACATTAATCAAAAATTGTAAAGAAGCATGATGCAAGGATTACTGCAAGTTTTTTTATAAATTGTAAATGGTTAGAAAAAAATAATGTAAGCGAAATTACATTATAGGTGGCTAATGAATGATACTGTTTTATTAGATTACTCAAAAGCAACAAGCAAGCAACCTTAATGAAATGTGCTCTAATAATTTATATTTTTAAAAGTATTGCTTCTTCTTGGGACCGTGAATTTGTATAAATTCAGATTATCATAGGAGAAATAATGATATCATATGTTTTCACAACAACTTGGAGCACATAATCTTATTCTGAGTCTAATGTCTACAATAATGCTGTTTTAAAGATGTTATCAGTTTTTGTCTTTTTCCCCCATGAGGAAACCATGCTACATACCAGTTATTTGCCTAATGTGCAAAGAAAATGCCCCCATAGAAGTTAAGGCCAGTTTCTGTCCACTACACATCTTTCTCCATCACATGGGCCCTCCTTGAAGAGTTATAATCATGAGTGATATGTTTTCATTTTCCTCTTCCACCTGTAATTCATAACATACAATTTTAATACTAAATGATTTCTTTGTGAGGCTCTTTCCATCATTAGCAACTGTAGAGTTATAATTACAGAAGATATTATTATAAAGTTTACTGATTTTTTTCTTCTTAAATGAAGGATTGCAAATTATGCGTTAGTGCAAATATTTGAGATAAATTGCAATCATCCTAATGTGTACAGCTATTATTTGATTTTTAAAGCTAATTAATCTGTCACAAACATTTCAGTAACCTACATTTTTGGTTTCCTATTGTGAGTTGAAATTTTATGTCAAATGTTTATGCTTTAGACAGCTCAGTTGTCATTAAGGTAGAAGATTGCTATTTTGAGTTTATAGAGGTCATTGCTGTGTGGGAAAAGTAATGCATATTTTGAAAATTTCTGGTACATAATAGAAGAAAAACTTTTTTAAGCTGTCAGAATTGATCGTTCACTTTTGGTAGAGCAATATAAATATGTGTTGGTTGGATAACAACTTGTGAAATAACAGAGTAATGAGCAGTCATCAAAAAGGCAAACTTTTCAATAAGAGAATTACTTGCCTAGTAATAAGCATCAAGTATGCTTATATATATATTTTTTTTTTGGTGTCAAATTTCCTAGGCTATTTTTCTCATTTTAACTCTGAAAGAAATGTCTAACCAAGTGCAATATTTGTCAACATATGAAAAGAGGTTTTAGGACATGTGGATTTGCTGTGAGAAGTAGCTGGCATCCTGTCAGGAGTAAATTTGTGTCTGTCCATCCCAGCTTGGGCCGGAGAACCACCATTTTGGTTGTAGGAGCATGAAATGGCCAGACAGGGGGAAGAAAGTCAAAAGTGAAAAAGAAATAATAGCAAGATCTACTGAACTATTATTCTTAATTCACAGTATGACAAGGAATGTTGAGGGAAAATATTAAAGGAAAATGTATAGAATATTAGAATATTTTAGTCTAAAATTTTATTTATTTGAAAGTTGTAGGACAACAACTACGTGAAAAAATGTAGATTAAGGACAGAAGGAAAATGTAAAAATTACACAGGTCAAGATGGTTTTGAAAAAGAAAATAGTTGTTTGTCAGTGGACACAACATAAGCTATCCTGTGGTAGATGTATGTGATATGTAAATCCCTCTAGGAGTCTCAGAATACAGAGAAATTGTTTCCTATAGAAAAGATACCAGAGTAAAATGTGCCACTTGAGCCAAGTTCTTAAGGAAATGTAGATTTTAACTTGCGGATAGTCTTAGTTCCGTTCCTTTATCCTGGTATACAATTCCCTCACGGTTTGGTGAGATTTCGGTCCATGTGCAGTGGTAAGCTGGAAGGTAGGGTGGCATGGCAGAGGGGTATGGCAAAGGAGAAACAGTTCATGGGACAACTGTGGAAAACACAGAGAGATTAAGGAGGGCAGAAGGGCGCTATCCACTTCCAGGCCACGCCCCTAGGACCCACCTCCTCTGACCAGGTTTTGCCTCCAAACGATACATTTAGCTACAAACTCATTGGTGGACAAATCCACGGATAATATCATTCCCCTATGATCCGGCACCTCCCCAAAGCCCCGCCTATGAGCATGTAAGGTTTTCTGGGGACATCTAGATATAAACCATAACATATATTCCAAGGGAGATAATAAAAAGCAATTTGGAGTTTAGAAATTTGGAATATTGGAATGTCCTCAACTGTTGGTCTGATTCTATGATGATTTTTAAATTTTCTTTATTAGTACATGTTTGAAGAACATAATGATCACATTCATGAGGGGGATCTGTGGATTTTATACTGATGAGTTTTCCAATATGGTTCAAGTGACACTGTAGATAGTTCCGGCTGAAGTAAATACTACCAAGTAGGAACAAGACTACAACAGAAAATAGAATGGAAAAGTATAAAGGAAATTCTAATTATCAAATATAAGATACTAACCAATAAACATAAGGCAATGATATAAAAGTAGACCTGAACAATGGAATCAAAGAGAACAGAAACATAACTAACTAAACACGTGGAATTCAGTGTATGGTGAAAACAACATTTTAAATTTGCAGTGAAACTACAGTCAGTTCATTATAAGACATAGCATAAGCACCACTTAGTATAATTAAATGCCCACTTAACATGTATACTCTGATATGCATCCCAAAATTAAGTACAAAACTGAACTTTGACTCGAACCATTTTCTAAAACAGCTACAAACTACCCAATCATACAAAATAAAAAGATAAAATGTCACTCAACTTTGGCATTGGTTAAACTGATTTATTAAAAAAGGTATCTATGCTGTCATTTAAAATAGTGCAGTAGATACACACAGTGATTTTGTCTAGGGATCGCCCAAATGTGATGTTAAGCAGCTCAAGGAAACAAGAGTACTGCTGATCATCTTTATCTAAAATTTTGCATAGAGAGAAAAAATTAAAGCATATTAATTTTTAATTCCAAATTAATATTTTTCCTGATGTGGCAGAGGTGATATACACATTTATTGGGTAATCCCCTTTTCTGGGAAACACAGAGCGACTCCCTTTCTCAGACTCTCCTGGCTATTATAATTCAGGTGTGATCTGTGGAACTGGGCAGAAATTTTATAAGAAAGGCTTAAATTTATGACCTTCTACTGAACTGACTCTGGAGTAGACACAGCAAGTTCTGACAGTGTAACCACCTAGTGGAGAAAGGCTTTGTATCAGACTTCATGTGAATTAAAGATAGAACTTGATTGTTTTATATCACTAGATCATAACATATCTTATCCTGACTATATTTTAGAGAAGTGATATGATGGGAAGGGTGCAAAATGGAGGATAGGTATTGTGGTGGATATATTATTGTGGCCAATTTGGGCAGCAACGCCCAGCTGGACTGAGTTGGTGTGGTTCTGGGTGTAGAAGACCCACCTGATGATTGCTGCTGACATAACATAAAGGAGAAGGGAGCAGAAGATAGGTGGTGGCTGCTTCCCAGGAGAAGCTCTGTTAAGGCTGGTTCTCCCAAGTGGAGCTCAGCTCTTCTCATCAGAGAAGGATCTGGAGGCCTTGCTGTCATCAAGGATGGCTGCTGTTTGTTTCTGGTCTTCATGTCTGCTGTGAGTATCATAACCTGGCCCAGCACAGATTTCTTCAACCTTGTAATGCAGACATGGATGTAGATGGGACACTGTCATGGGCTCCCAGCCCTTGACTGGATCTTTCAGGTCTCCGATGCATAGATAGACATTCGGCACTCTTCCTACATTTGGCTTGTGTGTGTGAATGTTGTAATTTGTAAATGTCCTGTATTAAATCTGCTCTCTTGCAAACTATGGACTCCAGAAAGGTAACTGATACAGGTATTAAGAAGTAGAATGAACTTTTTCAAATGGGAAGGGAACAAATGGTGGGGAAAGGGAGAGGGAAGGAAGGGAAGAAAGACAAAGATTTGAAAGAAAAAATGAAAGTAGAGCTTTCATAAAGCTCTCATAAGGAGAAGGTTTGGAGGTAGGAGAGGGAAAGGGACAAAAAAGATTAAAATGCATTGTGTACATGTATAAATCCCCTTTGATAAATGTGATCATTATGTACTCCAAACATGTACTGATAAAAATAAGCACATTAAAAAAATAAATTTAAATGTTATTAAATTGCATGTGTCTTGTACAGAGTAACTACTTTGAAGATAATGATACACATCATAGTAACTATTGTTATTGTCTTATTATTTGGTTGTGAAAATGTATTTTATTTTTTCATAATAAAGAATTGTACATAGTATAAAATAAATCCTTCTATCTCATATATATATATCTTCATGTGTATAGTTAGCTTCCTTCTGCATATCTATATCTGAAAGTCCTGTAATAATATATATGCATAATCAAGCATGTCTTCTCTTTAATCCTCATCTGACGATTGTACTTTGTATCTTTCTACCATTAAAGTCTCTTAAAAGAGAAAGCTCCAGGCCATCATTATTAAATTCTCTAAACTATGAAATCATCTCATGTTACTTTATACAAATTCTCTAGATTTGATCTCTAATATTTTCCTTAAACTTTCTTTTCCTTGATAGATCTATTCATTGTATTTCCTCCTTTTTTGCTTGGATCCTGATCTTCTTTCTAGTGCCTGTGCTTGTGTAGTAGAATTTTATCTGACCTCCTTATGCACACTTTCTCCCTATACAGATGCAATATCTAAAACTAACTCTAGAAGACTCGTCATCCAATGGATATGTGATTATGTCGTGTGCTGTCTCAGATACTTAATAACTAATATTTTATAGAATGCAGAAAAAGACCTTTCTTGCCTAATTTCAATCCATATTCCTACTATCATCATAATTTCAATCACACTTGCTTAGAAATCTCCCCTGAAGGAAGATAATTTCACTCTAATAGTAGATGAAGCACATCTATATCATAACACTTATCATATTGTTTGTAATTATTTGCTTGACTGCTCTCTTACTAAATGAAAGAAACAGGGTTTTATTTATCTTTGTACCGGCTCCAGTCTTGGAAATAGTAAGACGTGTTAGGCACTTAATAATTGTGTTGAATTGAATAATGAATTATTCATCACTCTTAGAGACTGCTTAATGCTCTTGAAATAAATGAAACTAATTTCAGGGTTTTATCAACTCAGTTGTATTATAAATAAGCATTATCATATTATTATATCTGTGTAATATTATTTACCTGATTTGATTAAATCATTCTATTAGAAGTTTCTTATTTATTGCAGTAAGTATACTAGATGTTTCAACAGTGTCATGCAAAGATATTCATGTTAAAAATGGTTCTTCAAGGACTAAAGGAATCTTCACAGTGCTGTTTAATCCCTCGGAGCTCCTTATACTTTATTGTAATACTTATCATCACTTAAAAACAAATACAGAACTGACATAACTAAGGCTCATTGATAATGAATAGATGTTTTAAGGAAATAAATTCTACCAAATAAAATTACTTTAATTTGAAGTAGTATTCTTACAATAGTGATAGAGGCATATTAGCAAGTCCCAACAGGGCGCCAGTTATGAATAACTCCCTCATTATTCGTGCAAGTGTGTAGTTGCATGATGACAACTCTACTCATTACCCACTTGTTCATATTTTCTTCTTAGACCATAATAGAACTGATTTCTATATTCTGAAATCCTTTCTCATTCCAATCTTTTAACTTCTTTTTTTTCTGTTAATTCCCTAAATACAGATATGTCAAAACATTTAGTATTAATCATCTTTCTGTTTTCACTTTGGACATTTGCTCTTAGGGCCTTCACCTTTCTCTGCAACCATGTACGGAAAACTCTGTTGTTTACATCCTCATACCTGGATGTCAGTCTGTGCCCTGCTCCTAATTTTAGTCAACCTCTTGACCTCTATTCCCTAGAAACTTCAAATTCAATTTGTCTCTGCACACATTTTTGTATCTTGTACCACCATCTATTCATTCGGTGGTATTTTTCATTAATACACTACCTTACATTTTGTAGTAAAGGCTTTATAATTCAGAATTACTTTATACGCCATTTTCTCCCTGTCACACCATAATGAAATGATCAGAATATCATGCCAATTTTATGTTCAAATACTCTCATATAGTAAGCTCTCTTTAGCATCACATAATATCACACATGATAGAGTTGCTTATGTTTTCTATTAATGTTGAGATAGTTACAGCAATAAAATTTTATAGCATTTGCAAAATTTTAAAAAGTGGAACATTAGAGTTGATTGAAAACTCCTCAGTGGATGTGAGTAAATAAAATAATAAAGAAAATGATACTTTAATCAATGAGAGAAAGAAAAACTTTAAAACACATGCTCTTGTCAGAATTAGCTAAACTACTATCTCTATTATCTCACAGCTCACAACATAAAGTTAAATTTCACAGACATTAAAAATTTGATTATTATAACAAAATATTAGAAAATGTTATGAGAATACCTGTGTAATATGGTGCAAATGTTTCCAAACAGGAGATCAAACCCAGAAAACATAAAAGAAATATTAAACATTTGGTAATAAAAAAATTAGCAAAGTATGCACGTTAAAAGGCTAACTGTTTTTTGGGTAAATACTTATAAGAGGAAAATAGATAATTGGTATTTCTAATATGGCCTAGATAAATATACACAATAAAATACAAAATTATAAGTAACAATTTAAGAAAAACGAAACGAATTATATTTTACGCATATCATTCAGTGCAAGTTACTCCTCTTAGTATAGATATGTACGATGCTTTTTGTTCTGGAGTCTATATTCTGCATTATTACAAAATTCTGCTGTAATCTTTTAATTTTTTCCCTAATTTCACTTCCATCTGTTGATATTCTATGGTTTACTTTTTATTAATACTTCACGAATTTGAGCAATACGATTCTTTCAATTAGTATTATAATTTATTCTTTTTTATAAAATCAATTTCACTTGAGTTAATTAATGTTTAATTTTTGTCTTGTGGAGTACTTTTCATGGAATTAGAGGTCACACTTTGATTTAGAATTTGACTTACAGACTCATTCTTAGGTGTGCTTGCTTCAATTTCATCCTCTTTCTGGGTTTACTTTTCCCTCTGTCAAAATTTTTTGGGGAGATCTCTTTCTCCAATTCTTGTCTAGACGTGGTTTTATAATAAAAGAGAGGCGTTCCATACTTATGATTATACTACATTTTATGAATTCTGATACTAATCCAATGTGATGATTGGTTTAGCTCCAGCTCAGGAAGTTATCATTGTGTCTTATCTCTTCAGCTGTATGCAGGTGTTTTAGGTAAATTTGTCAGCTGTTCTAAGTCTCCCTTCATAAACAGCTCTTACTTCCTATTACTGATCCCAGTTTTAATCTTTTATTTTAAGTGGGACAATTTAGTCTATGCCAACCAAGAGCAGCTGAATTTCCGACCACCCATTTTATCTCTGCTTACTGCTTTGCATTTCTCTTCTGTTTCTGATTGATACCAATATTTATACTTATTTTAAAGGTTTTCCATTTGTTCATTCTTCTGTTCTGCTTTATCCAGTATTGCTATGTATTTAAATCATAGTATGTTCTTAGTTACTTTTCTCTCGTTGCTGAGATAAAATAGCCAAAGTTAAGGGAGGATAGGTTTATTTAGCTCACAGTTTGTAGAGGTTTCAGTCCACAATCAGCTGCATTCAAGGCAGGGTGGCATGGCAAACAGGCAGAAGGCTGCAAGGGGGGAAGTTTAGGAGCAAACTATAACAGTATTTGTATGAGATAATTTTTCTTCACAAACCTCCCTATAACTCCCCCTTTTGAGAATTTAAAAATTGTTTTTAAAATAAAGAGGAAAAAATGGAATCAAGAAATAACATCTGTGTTTGTGGTGTGTGTGTGTGCGTCTGTGTGTAAGAAGATGAATGGATACATTTGACCTATGGTAATTCAGTTACTAGATCCAGAAATTCTCTAGTGATTTTTTTCTAAGACAATTTGTGATACTATTGTGAAATCATCCACTAGAGCTAGAACTTCTTTTTGATTTTTATAGTTTATAGCACAGATTAACAGAGAAAAAACTAAATTACGATCAACTTGCTTTCCTGCTTATTGCACAAAATGTTTACATTAGAGGTTTAGATTTATTAATTTATCATGCAAATACACTAGGGAGATTCAGCTTCTTCTTTGGTTGAGATGTTAGCTGCTCTGACTACAGTACACATACTCCAAAATCCAGATTGTGTTCTGTGAGTGTCTCAATTTATACCAACACTCTGAATGACAGACCATCTTCCTAGAGACAAAATGTTATGATCACCCCCTTCTACGTACCTTCCCAAAAGAATTAGAGACATTATACCACAGTGATATATGCACACTCATTTATAACAGCATAGCTCACAATAGTTAAATCTTGGAAATAGTTTGTATTTGCATCAACAGATGAATGGATAAAGAAAATTACATACATATGTACATATAGAGAGAGAGAGAGTACTACTCTGCCATAATTTTGTAGAAAAATAGTTGTACCTTAAGATCATAATGTTAAGTGAAATAAATCAGGACACACAAGCTTAATTAAATATCGTGTGGCTTCTCTTATATGATGAACATTTAAAATAAATGATTTTAAAACACAAAATAAGAAAAACAAAAAGAAACAGGGAGAACAATGTTTTGCAAAGAGGAAGGGGATCTAGAGACAGATGAGAAGAGAGAGAGGAGAGAGAAAAAAAGAATAAAATGAATTAGGATATGATAAGTACATGTACCTACTCCCCAAGGATGTAAACATTATGTACTGCAAACACGTACTAATAAAAATATAAAATGAAAATATGGTCATTACTACGAGTATCAGAATCTCAAATGTATATATTATATATTATACATGCAATATTTTAATCAATTCAGTGTATGATATTTTCAATCAATTAAGTTTAAAAATGATTTTAAACTAATATTGTCACAGTCTTATTGAGGTATAATTGACATAACTGCACATGTTTAATGTATAAAATTTGATGAGTTTAGTGTATTCATAAACTTGTAACACTATTACCACAATCAAGGTATAAATATATCTATCACCTCTAAAAGTTTTCTGTGTCACTTTGCCTTTGTTTCGGGATAGGAACGCTGAACATGAAATATATACTCTTAAAATTTTAAATGCACAAAACTATTGAGTTAGCCTTTTATCAGTATAAAATAATGCCCGAGAAAATAACTATAAAGAGTAAAGGTGGTCAGATGTGGGGCACACTCCTGTAATTCTTGCACTCGGAAGGCAGAGACAAGAAGATCCCAAATTCCAAACCAGCATGAGCAACTTAGGGACTTAATGAGACCCTGTCTCAAAATTAATAAAGAAAAGTTTGACAATGTATCAGTTTGTGATCAATTCACCTTGTTGATTTGGGCCTATGTTGTTACACTGTGGTGGCAGGATGTGACAGAGTAAAATCAATCACCTCATGGCTGGCAAGGGAAAAAGAAAGAAGAGCTTCATCCACTGTCCCCTTCAAGAAATGCATCCGGTAATCCAAAAACCTCCCATTAGGCCCCTCCAACATGTGGTCTTTGAGAAGTCGGTGAAGATTTAAACTGTAGCTAGTGTGCTGTTAACAGGGCACTACGTTGTTTAACAGATATGCAGAAACGACTGATCTTGTAATTTACACACATTGAACATCAACTCCTCGCTTCTCCCTCCCCCATCTTCAAGCAATCACCATTCCATTTTCTGCATCTGGAATGTTAGATGTCTCATATACTTCTCATGTAGCATTTGTCCTCCAGGGAAAGATGTTTCATTTAGCATAAGGTCTTCCAGGTCCATCCATGTTGTCCCAAATAGTGAGCTTTCCTTTATCATGCTGAACAATATTCTACTGTATGTCTATGCCACTTTTTCTTCACTCATCGATCTGTGGATGTATATGTTTATTTCTGACCTCTCTATTTTGATCCATTGAGCTGTATGTGTCTTTATACCAATATTCTGTTTCAATTACCGTCGGATTTTTAAATCAGAAGGTGTGGCATTTAAGCATTGTTCTTCATTCTGATGTTCACTTTGGCTGTTCTAGATTTTTGTTTTTCCATATGAATTTTAGACAGTTTCCTATTTGTATGATCAGAGCCATCAGCACTTTGACAGGAATAGCATTGAACCTGCAGTCATTTTGAGGAAGCATGGATGTTTTAACAGTATCAAATCTTGTAATCCATGAATAGCATATCTTCCATCTTTTGTCTCTAATTTATATCATCAATGTACTGTAGTTTTTATTGGATATCCTTAGTTTAGCTTATTGCCACGTGTTTTATTCTTTTCGATGCTATCACATAGGGGATTTGTTCCTTACTCATCAATTAGTATGACATATCACCAAAATAAAAGAAAAATATCACATGATGATCAACAGATGCAGAAAAAGCATTTAAGAACATTCAGTAAACTCATGGTGAGAATACTAAACTGGCCACATATTACTGTCCCAGAAGAAACATCATAGTCAACAGAGAAAAATTAAAGCTTTTTTAAGATCATGAAAGAGAGAATGATTCCTACTGTTGCCATTTCTATTCATTGTAACCCTGGAAGCATTAACCAGAACCAGGCTGTAAGAAATGGAATTACAAGGCCTTCTAAACTAGGGAGGGTGAAGTAAAGTCATCCCCTTTGGAGGTGACATGTTCCTATACATATTAAACGCCAAAGACAAATCAGAAAAACTTACAGAATGAACAAGTTCAATATAATTTTAAAGTATGAAACCCACTTACGGAAAACAGTTGTGTTTCTACATGTTGAAAACTAACTTTTGAAGTTTATTCTGTTATGAACATTGCTCTTATTTATCCTATTTTTCACAATGTATATTTCAATTCAGGTAATCATTTTTTATGTGTTTGAAAATGAATTGGTAACAGACAAAAGATTTTTTTCTAACACAGTTGACTGAAACAAGCAACGGCATCTTCATTCAACATTTTGCACCTAAGACTAATTAACTTCACAACAGAAGTGAATAAATAGGTATTCTTGAGAAAATTGCTGTTCATTTTTAAATTTAAGGAGTTAACAATGAATTTTATATCTTTTTGAGGTTCATAGATTTTTTTGACAATCTAATGATAACTCTGTCCATCCTTAGGAAATCATAAATTGCTTCTTCCCAAGTCACAAATTTTGCGGGTTGGGGTTGAGGATTTAGCTTAGTGGTAGAGAATTTGCCTGGCAAGTGTAAGGCTCTAAGTTCAATTTCCAGCACCAAAAAACAAAACAAAAAAAAAAAAAAGAGAGAGAGAGAAAGTAAAAGAAAAAAAGAATAAAAAAATAAAAAAAAAAAAAAAAAAAAAAAAAAAAAAAAAAAAAAAAAAAAAAAAAAAAAAAAAAAAAAATAAAAAAAAAAAAAAAAAAAAAAAAAGAAAAAAAGATACAAATTTTGCATTAAATTTAAGGAATATAATCCCACCTATAGAATCTTCTTTGTAATACAGGAATGCTGATTAACAATATTTGATGTGATTGTTTTCCCATGTTATCGTCTTCCTAAATATTTGTGTATTTTCATTTATTGAAGTAAAATATATATTGAATATTTTTTTGCAGATTTTTAAAGACTACAGTCTGAGCACATGTGTCAAATGTACAAACCAGATCACTGCAGGGTAAGCAAGATGAAGAGCATGTCCCATGTTCCACATTCTGCTCTCCAAAGGCAAATGCTATTCTTATTTTACCTCCACAAATGGGTTCTGGAATCAAATAGCATATACTATTCTGTGCCAGGCTCCTTTCACTAGAATAATGGTACTTAAATCCATACTTGTTGCACTGTTAGTAGCTTGTCACTTTTTTGTTTCTGAGAAGTTCACAATGACATATTTGGTAGAAAAATCAGGGATAACGATCATGGAATAAGGTGATAATGGGACAAAGATAATGGAGCCAAGAGAAGAATTAACAATTTTGGAGTTAATGTGTTTTTACAAAAGTACATAGTTTTAACCTAATAAAAAACAAAGGCATATATTAATCAGTATATTAAGATTCTGCTCTTATTTCTGCTTTTGAAAAAAAAGTTCACTTATTCTTTATAGTCTTAAAAAGCCAAACTAATTAATGTCTGATTATATGTTCATATATAATCACATAAATAAATACGAAACTACTTATTTGGTTGTGAAGTGTGATTGAAATATATGGTGAAAGTTCAAATTTTTACAATACATTACTGTAAAAGATACATTGTCATTAGTCCCCCTCACTTCAAACATACTTAGCTCATCGCTCTTGTTGCTTTCTGAAGCAGTTTTACAAGTCCTCTTTTTTGAGTGTCAGGCTTCTATAAACATTATGGCGTGTTCTCATTCACCATTTTCCCCAGATCTGATACCATATGACTTCTGGCTCTTACCTTAAGTCAAAATGACCACAAAAGACAAACATTCTGAACTGTTCCAGGAAATCGAGGCAGCCGTGTCTTAACTAAAGACAGTCACTAAAGAGAACTTGCAAAACTGCCTAGAAAGTGGCATAAGTATGTTGGAAGAAAATGGAACATTTTAAGGAGGATGAATGGCAATATATATTTTTATTAGTACCTGTTTTCAGTACATGAGGTTTACATTCCTTGTGTGGAGTTGCTATGTGTACATGAGACTCTTAATTTTAATTCCTTTTTTTCATCCCTTTCACTCCCATCCCTCCTGCCTCCTCCACCTTTGGTCCCCTTCCTATTTGAGAAGGATCTATCTCCCTACTTTCTATTGCCTATCTTTTATTTTTCTCTTCATTTAGAATTTTTGTTTCTCATTTAAGAGAAACAATGTGATATTTATGCTTGTATGTCTAATTTATTTTACTTAATATTATGGTCTTCAGGTGCACCCATTTTCCTACAAACAATTCAAGTTTATCTTTCATCATGGCCGAGTAGTACTCCAGTGTGTGTGAATATCATGTTTTCTTTATCCATTCATTGGTTGTTGGGCATATAGTCTGCTTCCAAGAGTTAGCAATAATAGATTATGTGGTTATAAACATAGGTCTGCATGTATCACTGGAATATGTTGTCCTTAACTCTTTTGGAAGATACCAAGAAGGGGAATGCTGAGTCTTGTTACAGCACTACTTTTAAAATAATTTTGATCCTCATGGTATTTTTGATTAGACCAGGTATTTACACTGACGTCTGAGTCATTTATTAGCCAGCATGTATGTATCTATAATTTTGTTAGTTTTTATTTGTTTCTAACAGGTGATTGCCTCTACATTCTAGTAACTATGTACCTTTTACTGCTGGAATTGTCAACAGCCTAATGCCTAGTTAAACTCAATTTGCTTTTTCCTTCTTCCAAATATTTTAGTGATGTGATTTTTTTGTTTGTTTTTGTTTTTGGTGCTGGGGACTGGAAGTGATGTGATTTTTGTTGTTTCCATTTGTCTCTGTGTCATTAGTGCATGTTTATCATTTTGTGGTAATTTTAAATTTTTACTCTGTTTTAAAAATATTAGTTTTTAATTGAAAGCAATTCTAAGCCCTTTCAAAGAGCTTAACCAATATTTGATATATATTTATAATTTTAATAGTTGAATAAAATATGAAATTTTTATTAGTAAGAAATTGAAATCCTTAATCCGATGGCCTAACTTGATTTTCTTCAAGTGGTTGAACCATACAAAATTAATAAAATAAAGCTACACATTCTTTAAGAGCTGAACTGTATTTCTGATCTTGATTGGTATTGGTATATGAATTCAGTTGCAACCCAGATTCTTATTATTCACTATTGGACATGCTAAATATATTTGAAGAGTTTCACAGAATTTGCTTATAGTCTCACTTTGAATCACATTTCGTTTCACAGAAGGGAAAGAGAGGGGGACAGAGAGAGAACAAATAGATGATATTTACTGATGTCTCTTAATTATAAACTTGGAAAAATAAGAAAGTACAAAATTTTTCCTTTATCAAGCAAACTTTGGCATAGAATTCCTAATGCTTTCTAATAGTAACACCGTTACAGCTCAGCTAATAATCAGTAAGAAATGGATATAAAAATTTCACGCATAATTTCAAGCACTAAACTTTGTACAGTTAGTTGTAATTTTACAGAAAATCATATATTGATTTTTCAAATACAGCCTCTTGTATTCAATATAAAGTAATAAACATTGGTTTCATTTGCTGCTAATTGGGTGAACAGGGAGAATATTTTGTAGTGCACCTCATATGTTACTTCTAAGTATGCATAAGCAAAATGACAATGGGATGCTATGTCTTTCTTTTATAGTAATACATTTTACCATTTTATTTTACACATTGTTTCAAAACTAGTTTATTTGCCTTTCTGGGAAAAAGGGGGACTTACTTCAGCCCCTTTCTTATATTCTCTGTGGTTGCAAGATATTCTTGTACCTCTAGATATATTTTATCAATCAGTGTGATTCATCTGTTTGAAGAGATTTTATTGTATTTAGAGTTTATTTTGAATAATACCTTGAAATTACTCTTTTTCACCAGAATAAATATCCAACATATATTTGTGGTTCAAAGTTTGTTTTTCTCATTATGATTTATATATCATTTACAGTTTCAGTGGATCATTATTTATCAGCCTTTCAAAATGTTCCAGAAGTCCCAAATGTTGCAAAAATTTGTCTACAGTAATTGTACCTACAAGTGTCTAGAGTAACAAAATTAATTCTCTAGGATATTAGATGTAAGATTAAAAATAGATAACAGCATCGCTTTGAAAAGTGCTTAACATACAGAGGGCTTATTTTGATCATAAATATGTTAAGGTACATAAATATATTTCATCATACTGCTTTCTATATTTAACTCCTTACTGCTTTTGTGGCTTTTTTATTTTCTTGTTTTTATCTTCAGCTTAGATAAATGAATTAAATTTATATTGCAAAAGAATGTAAATACTTACACTTATTTCAGGGTAAAAATTTTATCTGGTATATATGCCCCGAACTATTTTATGGTATTATGGACTAGTATATATTTTAACAAAAATATAGAGAGAATTTTTCTCTTTTAGCAATTGCTTTGGAGAAGAAATTTTTCGTCTTTGTTCTTATGTCCTCCTTCTTTTCCTTTTAATTACTAGAAGATAGACTCATTTACTCATAATGTGATTGATTATGTAATCATGCCATTAATGGCACTCTGCCTAACACATATATAAGTATATATACAAGCTATTTTGTATAAAGAGGAAAAAATATGAACATTAAATATAGAATAACAAATTTAACATTTTCAGATCATTAATATATCAACTATCACTACTTTTCCATTATCCTTATCTTTTTACTAACCTAACTTCACATTTATAGGTTAAGGTCAATCCCTACATTTTGAGTCTGCTTTATTTAAACTTCACGTAGTACATGATAGTCTGTTTTAAAACCTAAGGGCTTGTTCTGATTATTTTCCCTCTTAGCCTGGAACTTGTGATCCTCCTGATTCAGCACTCCACATAGCTGGGCAAACAGTCCTGTGCCACTGCTCCCAGCTTAATATTTGTTTCTGAGAATGCTAAATCTGGGTTAATTTTGACTGTTGGGACCGACTCATTTGTTTCCAATTGTGAATTATTGTGTTATTAACTCAGAACTAACCAGGGAGAGCTGGGCATGGGTAAACAGGCTTGTAATCCCAGCATTCTGGGAGGCTGAGGCAAGAGGGTTGCAGGCTCAAACCTAACAGCTTGGTGAGATCCTGTCTCACTAAATAAAGTAAGTAAGTAAGTAAGTAAGTAAAAGGGCTGAGGATGAATCTCAGTGTGAAATCCTAAATTCAGTTCTGAGCACCATGAACAAACAAACAAACTAACTCACCGGGGTGTTTTTTTTTTTGTTGTTGTTTGGGTTTTTTTCAAATCTTGGCAAAAGCATTAATTTTTTTGGCCCAGTGTTCATCCTTCAAACTACTGTGTCCTTTAAGGAATTTGTAATGTTTCACGGTCTGCTTGCTTCAGCTGGTGCAGAATCTCAGCCTCTGTGCACTTTAGACTGCTCAGTTCTTCATCACAATAGAGCACAGAGCAGTGAGAGAAATGCCGCAGTGAACGAAGGGCGATGGAAATCCTGTCTTGGGGATTTTTCTGTTGGTGATGGAAGCTTCTAATTTATCAAGTACCAATGATGTGAGATAACTGCTAATCAACACTCGTCACTTTTCCAGTGAGATTTTTATCCATAACAATCTGACCAGGTTGGGCCGTGCACCTTTCTGCTCTGAAGGGGATACACCGAGTGGAAGGTTCATTGCTGAACCTCTTCTACCCTGAGTCTCTGCCAGGAAAGTGGCTCCACTGAGAGGAAAATTCCTTTCTAAAATCTGGATTATTAGTCCTGCCCCAAGCAAAAATTTTCTGAATCTAAATCTTCTACCCTAACTCTTGAAATCGCCGCTCTTTCCCTATTCTTTTTGACTCTTGATAAGGATCTTTTGAGTGGTAGGATAGTGACATGAATTTGGGAGAAAAGTTCCTGCCCTCAAAGTATAATTTTCTCAGAATATGTATTATTTCAGATTTGAAGTGATCTTTACAAATATTGTCATGTGCTATTAGGTTCATCATCTCACAAAGATTTGCCTGACATATTAAATCTTTTTTATCCAATGATTGCGAAGCAGATTTACAGCACCAGTTACCACCTTGTTTGAGTCCAGTGAGACAACATACTCAACAAGTTACAGAACGTGAATTTATTATTAATAGATCAGTAGCAAGAGACAACAGAAACTTAGAATCTGCAGAGAGCTGGTTCTTCCAGGCTCAAGAAAGCTGCCCAGTGTGGGTGCAGTCTTCTCCGTGTGTACATCATTTGTGCCACAGCTGAGGGACTTCAAACATTCGATGGAGAAGGGAGGCACCAGGTTGTTCCAGTGCAACATCAGATATAGGCCCAATTTTAGGCCGTATATTTTAGAAGTGATACTATATATTTCTTATAGAATCATGACATGAAGAAGATGATGTGTGAAAGTTGTTATGGTTTGGATCTGGACTGTCTCCCAAAATTCTCCTGTTTGTGGAGGGTAATTGGATCATGGGGGTGCCATAGCCGACCTGCTGTTAGGAGATGGGGCCTTGGAAAAGCTGGGGCACTGGGAGTGTATCGGTAGGGGTTGCTAATCCTGGTTGCTATAAATACCCTAGGGTTGAATTTTGGTGAACACATACACATTTTGGTGTATATAACTAGAACTAGAATTGATTGGTCATAGCGGAACTGCCGATTTTCTGAAGTGACAGTATTAAAATCAATATATACAAGTTCAGTTAATTCACAAATTGTTCAATATTTGTATTTCCTTTTTTTTTATTATTAAAGCCATTTAGTGGGAGAGGTGTAGAGGCACTGCATTATGGACTAAATTTTTATTTCTCTAATTCTCATTTTTTATAGAAATACATACAAGCTTCTACATTTAATCAATCAATGAATGTAATGCATGATTCACTTAAAAAAACTTCTTAGCAGGGTGTGTGTGTGTGTGTGTGTGTGTGTGTGTGTGTGTGTACATGAAAGGGAGAAATGGGGAGTAAAATTTTTATATTTACTAAAATGAAAAGATACTACTTTTTTCTAAGATATATTTAATATTATGAATAAATGAAAACTACTAATAGTATTTTGTTTCTCCTCTTTTTCTATCATAAACAAAATCAAAATTAAAAGCCTGCCAGATTTCAGAAAAATTTCTTTAGAATTGACTAGTAGTCACTTTTGAAAGAATTTGGGCAATGCATGGTATCACTTTATGGACTTTAGATGTTTTATCTGTGATATCTGATCTCAATCTTTTTCATTAAATATTCCACAATAATCGAATCACTATTAAGGATCAAATTCCTGGTGTTTCTGTACATCAAAGCAGCACACATTTTTTAAGTTCACATTTTAATTTCATATTTTATCAATCTAATGTTGAAAGACACACTTGATATTTAAAATACACGAGGTCAGTTTTTTACAGAGTTTGCATTCTGTGATCTCTTCTTGCCATATTGATGTTCCAAAGAAAATTAATATTTTAAAAAGTCTCTTGAACTTTGGAAAAATATGTTAAGATCTTAAAATCATGCCTTACATAATTTTTATTATTCCACATGTTTTGATTTTTCTCCATAAGAATCATTCATGAATAGACAATTTATTTTGAATTATTCATGTTAAGTACAGTGTTAAGTACCTAGTAGATATTTGTGAATTGTACATAGTAGATAGTACGCAGTAGATACCTGTGAATTGTCTATTGTCTTGGTCCATTTTGAACTGCTATAATAGAATACCTGAGATGGAGTAATTTATAACCAACATAAATTTGTGGTTATAGAGGCAGGGAAGTACCAGATCAAGTGTTTAGTATCTGGTGAGGGCATTCTAGTTACATCATCTGATGATAGAAGGGAAGAAGGGGAGATAGAGATAAAGGAGAACAAACTTTTTTTGTAATAAACCAGCTCGTAACAACATGACCTAAACATCTCTGTTTAAGCCCTATATCCCAATACTGTTGTATTAGGGATTAAGTTTCCAACCCACGCTTTTTGAGGAATAGACCATGACAATTATCAAGCTCACATTTTATCTGGATTAGCAAACTATCTTGAGAAAATCACTTATAATTAAAAATTCATAAATCAGCTATTCCTCTAGCATAATTACCCATTTCCTAATCTCTCACAAGACAAGTACTCTCATTTTAAACAATATGATTAGTAGTTTAAAAACTTAGTTATATAAAATGATTAATTACTATATGAAAGCAGTATGGTATTCTCCATCCCAAATTGCTTTATTTTGGACTAGTAAAATTGAATTTAAGAAGGTATAAAACGATATAATTCAAAGTAACTAGGCAAAATTTTTTTCCTTAATGTTACTTGAATTAGTCTTCAAATGAAAGGCCACACACAAAAGAATTCAGGCCACATTCCACACCCATAAAATGCGCCATGAAGAACTCTTCAGGTAGAGCAGGAAAAAGAGGAGAAAACAATTGATACCTAGACCTTCACTCATGCTTAACTACACAGGAATCTTCTGTTCCTGCCACCACCATTATTCATACTGACTTTTCATGAACTGAATTTAAGTCTATAGAAATTAGATTAAATTAGCTTTTGAAATAATTCCACCCTTGAGTGCTTATTGAATAACTGTAAAATATAAGAGGGAATATTGAGGTAGTTCTACAACGCTTTCATGGCAAACAATGAGGTACTTTTGGAATCCTTAACAAATGAGCGCCGTCTAGCAAAGGTGCTCGTCTTACAGACGAGCGAGGACTCTCTAATGCAAGTCAAATCCTCATGTACTCATCCAGCTGCCACACCGATGAATTAAAGTCACATTCATAAAAGGTTAGCTCTGTGAACATTACCATACCGAGTGGTACAAAAAATTCAAAGATGATCTAATACCATTATTCCTCAAACTCTTTAATGAAATTGAAAAGGAAGCAAAATCATTCCTGGAAGCAAGCATTACCCTAATACTAAAACCAGAAAAGGACCCAACTGAAAAAGAGAACTACAGACCAATCTCCCTAATGAACATAGATGCGAAAATTCTCAACAAAATTCTGGCCAACAGAATACAACGAATTATCAAGAAGATTATACACCATGACCAAGTAGGATTCATCCCAGGGATGCAGGG
>PVJO010022481.1:0-28003 GCA_004026905.1 Hystrix cristata | reverse complement strand
TTTTTTTGGTCCTGGGGATCAAACTCAGGGCTTTGTGCTTGCAAGGCAAGCACTCTAACCACTGAGCTAAATCCCCAGTCATGGCTGCAGATATGGATGCAAGAGTGACATCAGAGAGCACAAGCACTTTTCAGGCTGCTCCTTGCATCACCTCTGCTAATGCTCCAGTAGACAGACCCAGAGTCAATGTAGGCAGGCACGGTACAAAGGCATCAGTACAGGGAAGCATGATTCCTAGGAGGCTCTTAGTGGAACAATCTTCTACAGTTTGCTTCTCTGAGAAACTTTGTATTATGTCCTGAGACTACCAAATGTCAAATGTGCAGATGAGCTGGAAGTGTTTCCTGTTTAAAAAAGAAAAAAGAGAGATAGTATTCAAAAGAGAGAACTAGATAGGGAAAAGGGGGATAAAGAAGAAGCTTAAAAGAAAAGTAAGATGAAAGGGGAAAAAATGGTAAAGTGTAGCTACACTTGTTGCAAATAGGGAGGGGTGGGTGAATGGAAGGGAGGGGAGGGGGGGAAGAGGGAGGAAAACCAAGTATCATGTACAGGTACAAAATAACCATGTTGATTATGAACATTATGTATACAACGTACCAATACATGTTCTTGGTAAAAATAATAAAAACATTAAAAAAAAGAAATTAGATTCAAGAGCTAATGAAATTCTTATTTTTATTACTATGATCCTATTTATAGAAACAGGCACCTAAGGCCTGGGGAAACTCAAATTAGTTGACCTTGTAGAGTTCCTTAATCTACGAGACTTAGTTTCCCCTTTATAAAGCTCCCTTCACTGAACTCCCTTCAGAGTTATGGTAAGGATCACATGAGCTCATGTTTTCGTGAAAAGAGTAAAGCCTCACACAGTCAGGGTGTGCTGTGATTCTGGGGAACTTTAAACCTAGTGACCAGGAAAAATATACAGATACACAATCAGAAAATAAAAGCACCAACTGACTGGGCTGTTTCAATATTTTTTTTAGAAAATGCATGAGAGGTTCCTTTGACTCTAGATACATTAAATTTTTCTCTGTCTCTGTCCCACTCTTTGACCAAGATTAACAAGTAGAAAACAGATTTTATTTGTTTTACACATCTGCTTTACCTTTTGTCCTAAGTCTGAATTGCTCCTGTATTTCAAATGCAACTTGTTCTCTTTGGCCTCTAATAATGTCAAACAGTTTATACGCCATCTCCTCCAGAATGTGTTTGATTGATCACACCCCAGTTTGAGCCCTGCTTGCCCATCCATCAAGTGTTACTGAAACATTCTTATGTCTGGGTTAGTGCCAGGACTGGGGGACAAAAAAAAAAAAAAAAGATGAACAAGGCATAGTTTTTATCCTCCAAGACCTCACTGACTAGCAATGAGATGTGCAATAGTATTATTATTGTGTGCTAAGAAAGAAAGATACACATTTATTCAACAAACATTTAATGGTTGCTTACTTGGTACACACAATATGCTGGTATAAAATACAAAGATGGAAAGGGCATCTTTTCTATTTTTAGGGCCGAACTAGTGAAGGAAACAGACAAGGCAGCACCAGGTTTACATGGCAGCCCAAAGAATGGCACCTGTCAGACAGAAGTGATGGAAACAGCCGGAAATTTTCCCCATAGATTACATATAAAACAAGAAAAGGGCAGGGATAGATTTCAGGTGGAGAGTGCAGTATGTATAAAGGCAGAGTGGCTTGGAAAAGCATGACTTTTAGAGACATCCAAAGAAGTTCAGCATGACTGCTGTCCAGAGCGACAAAGGAGAAGAGAGAAAAACCTGGAGAGGTAGGTAGAGATCAGACTGCAGGCAAGAAGCAGCCTCCACAGATTTACATTTTAGGAAGACCACTCTAGCAGAAGAGGATAGACTGTTACAAACTGAGGCAGCTGAGAAGCAGGACAAAAAACTAATAAATAATTCTAATAATCTAAATGTAATAATTTAATTCAGCCAGGAAATGATGAGAGATTGAAGTGACCAAGGTGACTCTAGGCCAATAGAACAGCATTCCCATAAGAAGAGGAGATTAGGACAGAGACATACACAATAGGAAGATCCTGCAAAGACACAGGGAGAAGACAGCCACCTACAAGCCAGGGAGAAAGGCCTCAGGAGAACCAAGCCTATCAATATCTTGGTCTCTGATTTGTAGCTCCAGATAGTGAGAGTAAATTTCTGTTGTTTGTATGCCACCAGTCTCTGGTATTTTGTCATGCTAAACTTATCTAGAAGAAAGAATCAGAGAGAATTGGCGAAATAGGGAAGAAGAGGGCAAAAGAGGAGGAAATGCAAGGCAATTCCGAGGTTTCTGATTCATGTAATTTAGCATTGGGGCTCAAAGAATCACATCCCCAAAGTATGGGGCGAGGGGGCATGCTAAGCCTTTGACCTAAAAGTCAAGCTTACATGGACTGCTTCTGCCTACTCAAGCATAAGAAGAAACTCCGGAATTCCCTTATCTGCAGTAAAAGCAGACTACAAAGGGGAACACAATCCTCTCCCTAAAATCCCATTATCTGTCTCAGAAAAGAAGACTAAGGCGTGTAACCTCATCATCCAGACAGATTTGCCCTATAAGATGTCTTTCCTTTGGGCACATTCAAATTCCAAAGAGACTGTCTTGGGGATTAATCAGTCCTCTAATAAGTACTTACAAGCACTCACTGGGTATTCCCCTGCGTGATGTTGCTGTAGTTTTCTCCTTTTGCATGTTAATAAATTTGAGTGTCTTTTCTCTTATTTAATCTTTGTCAGCTTATCCCAGTTACTCTGCAAAGGACAGAGAGGAAATTCTACTCTACTCCTACAGTAGGAAGTGATGCTGCCGTGCTCCAGAAGGTGTAAGCAGTAAGGGCCCTGGAGTCAGAGATGCCAGACGATGCTTTCTAGTCTTGTGAAGGACATCCAGCTGGTGATGTCCACCAAATGGGCTATGTGGGGCTGGAGCCCAGTCAAGAGGCATGAACTGGGGTTACAGATTGGGAATCTCCAGATATAGGGGCAGGTGAAGCAGAGAAGTGGTTGAGGTCACCTAGAGGATACGTGTGCTGTGAGAAGACTGCGGAAGGCAGAACTGTGGGGAAGTCCTTCACTTATGGGAGAGGAGAAGAAAAGCAACCTGTGCACAAGACAGAGTGGGAAACATTAGTGGAAGGCCTCAGAGATGAGTGTCAAGAGTGTGAAGTGCTGTTCAGGTTTTAGTGTCAGAACTACAATAATATCTGTTTGACTTTTCAGAGGCAGAAGAACCCTTTTCAGCTTTATATGCCTGTCAAATCATGCCTCCCCTTGTGGCTGTGGGCTCCTTTACCCCCTCCTGACAGATGCTGTCCCTTGGCCACTTTCCATTTGACGAAGAGGACTCTGCTGGGTTGTCAAGCTTTTCTTTCAAGGCCCTCCTTGGTACTTTCCTTAGTGATGCCAGATGGCTGGAGGAGGTGTCTGAGGTGAGGCTGCTTATTGAGGGCTTAAGCAGAACTCCTGTGACCTTGATTAAAATGTACAGGAGCTGTGCAAATCATTGTTCAGCTTCCCCAAGCCTGGGAAGGATCTAGTCTTCATGGGCTCCATAGTTCCAAGGCATTGTTCTTTACTTATTTTGAGGAAAGAGAAGGCACATGGACCTCTTCTCAAACCAACCAATCCAGCAAGAGATGTCTAGCAGAAAGATAAAGTGATTTTCCCAAAGCCACTCAGGATTTGAACCTGGATTTGTTTGCCTATAAAAATCTTTCCACTGTGAAATTGTCCTCTTCTTTGCTGTCTTCTTACCACTCAGTTCTCCTTCCTTCTGCAGCTTTACTCTGTGGCCACTCCCAGTGCTGGAGTAATTCTATGGAAGGTCTGGAGACTTTCACTATAAACACCCAGCAATCACGAACATTTTCCTATCCCAGCACAGAGGAAACAATGTAGAGATAGCAAGCTTCATAACTGAAGAAGCGCCCTGTCTAGTTGGAAATCTGAATGCTGGATATAATTTAGAGATCATGTTTGCTAACTCACTCACCTTCAACAGCAATCATCTTAAATAATGTACACTTGGGGTATTTTTAGTATCTCAAAATAAAACTGTGAGATGGGAAAAGCAGACCCCCTCACCCTCTCACTAAAGTGGAACTCGAAGAGATTCCTTCATCCAGGTGTGCAGTCTCAGTCTTAGGTGCCGAATCCAGTGCTCTGGTCACTTCACCTCATGGCCTTTCTGAGGTCCTTCAGCATGAATCACCTCCATGAGAGACCCTACCTGGGGTGACTCAGCCTTGGCCTGAGTGTCAGCTAGCAGAAGGGACGGAGACTTCCCAACAATGTGCTGTTCCACTTCTTCCTTGTTTTGAGATTAAATCTCCTCTAGAGCTCCCTTTCACAATTAGGAAGAAAAGACCTGTGCTGAATACAAGGGCCTGGGAAGCTTTTCCTTTGCACCCTCTCACCAAGTCAGGGCTCAGAAAGGTGGCTCTGGCCCTTGCCTTCCCTGGCTGGCTGGGCACAGGCAGCCACAGGCAATTCTGCACAGCAGGGCTGTTTCCTCATACCTGAGCCAGCCATCTGCAGCTGCATACACTCCTCCCAGGCTGCACTATTTAAGGTGAGCACACTGGAGCTTACCGTGAGTCACAGCACGCAGGAGACCAGGCACTCAGGAGGGCAGCAGCAGCTCCACTCAGCCCAGCTCCTGGCCCCTGCTGTGGGAAGGAATCCTTTCCCTCATCATGGCTTCCCTGGGGCAGATCATCTTCTGGAGGTAGAGTATACTTTTTTCTATTTTTAGGTTAAGAACACGTGTGAGGTCTTTTAGGAATCCAGAGAGGTACTAGGCTGTCCCATATGGTCCCACTTGTACCTTCATGATCCAGCATTAGACCAGCAAGAGCCTCATCCAGACAAAACCTAACTGGAGTCAACATCACACCCCAGCCACCTGAGGCACCCAGTCAGGGATAAGGGAGTTTTTGGTGGTGGCCTGCCATGGAGGGCTGGCACTGCTGGGGCAACACTGGACTGAGGAGAGCACCTTGTGCCAGGGTAGGGGCTCCATGGAGATGTAGGATACTGAACACTTTAGGGGCACTGAGTGGGGTGGACTGGGAAAGAAAGGGAATGAGTGGGCACTGGTGGAATGCAGAAGACCCTCTACAGAGCTCTCAGGATGAAAAAGGAGGATGTGCATTGACTTTTCTTTGTGGGGGTAATTTCTCTGTACTCTTAAGTAACTCACTCCAACAGCCCCACCTCACCCTCAACTCCAGGACGAGGTCCCTAGTTTTCCTGAGAGCTCTTTGGACAGAGATCCTGGCAGCTGCTACTGTTACTGCTGCTTAACTTCACAGAAATAAAAGAAGCAAATTCCTCCCCTCACTTTTGCTCCTCTCACTTAGTTATATTCTAGTTGCTTTTTCCCCCTCAGGGTATCACTTACCTTTCTGGAAAGGAAGAGGTAGAAAATGAAGGGTTTTTCTTAAAATGATTGGTGATTCAATGTCAGCTACAACTCATTACAGTTTTAGGAAGATACATTTACTGGTTCTAAGCATTGTTTGACGGACCAATCTTTCAAACAATTTCTAGTGTCTATTTCAATGAAAAGAATAAAAGGGAGGGATGAAAAGGGAAGAAAGGTCAGGAATCCAGTGAAAAGTATGCAAAGAGACTGACAAAACAATGGGAAATTCTTTTCCGTGAAATAAAATGTCAGCTTCTTCACTCGCGTTCATCTGAAACCACCAGTCCTACAGTGGCAGGGACTGGGTGGGATCAGCAGGGGGGCTGGGCAGCACTCCTCTCCCTATGCCTGGCAAGGACACTGTGCTCCATCATGTCCCTGGAAAAGCACCAAGTGGTGGTGGGCTTTCATCCAGACTGTTCTGCCCTAAAAGAATGCCCCCAAGAAGCACCTGCAACTGAGGGGTTAACGTTTTGCAAGCTTATACTGGGTGCTTTATAGTAGTGTATCCTTTAAATCTCATCCCAACGCCTTGTGAAGGTTCATTTCCACCTCAGAGAAACTACATCATTTGTTCAAGGCCTCAGGCCATGTGTAAGGGGCAAGGCAGCTTTAAAACCTGTCTGTCTTACAGTAAAGGCCAAGGCATTCTGCCCTGTGCCGTACTTGCCTCTGCTCCCACCGCCACAGCTCCCCTCCCCCCGATTCTTCCAGCTTGGTCCCATGGATGGGAAATATGCAACAAGTGACTCTGTTGTTCCAAGGACAGGCATGTGGGCTTTCTAATAATACATTACAACCAGCTTGACTGGTTTTGCTGGAGGATTAGCAAGAGGTGGGTGTTCAAAATATAAATCTCCCACCCTTTAGAGAATAAAAGGAAGGGATGGAAAGGGAAGGGTGGCAGATCCTTTGTGCAAAGCAGTCACCAGGAAGAGGGAAAATGGGTAACTTCAATGGTAATCAGGGTTGTCCTGCTTGTCTTAGGGATTCAGAAGCAGCCCACTTGGAGGAACCCAGTGTCCTCTCTTGGCTTTAACATACTTTCTCCTTTTGTCATAATTTTGTTAATTCATAATAAATATCTCTTGGGGGTGCTCAAGGCTATAGTGCTGGTAATAGTTCCAGGGTCTGCCATTTTTTGCAGAACCTGTGTACTATCCCTTTAACAATTACCAAAGAGCTTAATACCTTCACATATTACAGAATGTTGCTCAAGATGTGTAATTTCTACCGTGCCCAGCCTTCTTGGCACATTTAAGAGCTGTGTAATCAAGGACTCTCTGCCTCTCTTCCCATCATGGCTATCAGTAGCAGCAGCATTCACTCAAGGAATATTTGTTGAGTGCTGCCTGGAGTCCAGTGGTAGGAAAGTTACACTCTCCTATTCTGAGAGGGTGAAATTCTAATCAATGATATTCACAGAGTATCTATTCTGTGTTGAGTATTGCATTAGGCACTGAGGCAAATGTGATTAAAATGATAATATTATGGCCAGATGGTGGAGACAGATTCCCAAATAGATATTTCCAATAAGTATTCAAAAGAAAATAGGCACAAGATGCAATAGGAACATTTTCTTGCCCAAGTCTTTGAGGAATGTTTCCTGAGCCAGATGATGGCTAGGCTGTCTTGAAAAATGAGTTAGTATTACCCAGGCAGAGACAAGTGAGAAGGAGTCACTAAGTAGAGGGACTAGAATAAAATAAAATTCATGAACTAGTGTACTATGTTGACAAGCTGCAAGCTACTTTATGCTATCAGCACATGACTGAGGCAGAAAGTCTTGAGAGATGAGGTGAAGAGATCACACCAGATCATGTGGGGCCTCATGTGTTGGTGGTGATGAGGAGCCCTTGAAGGCTCTTAAGCAAGAGAATCTTGGTGGTTTTCACCTTGGATGGGCAGAAGGCCAGGGCAAGGAAAACAGCTAGTAATGGTTTCAACCAGAGCTATAAAGAATGATAAGAACCAGGAGAGAGTAATAGTAGAGATGCATAGAAGGGAAATAGATTCAAGAAATATGCAGAACTTAAAATTGCTGATAGGTGATAAATGATTGGAAGGGAGGTAGGGTAGTGCAGATTCGGAGTGGATGAGGCAAAGGGTAGGTGAAGCCTGGACTGACTTCTGTGTTTCTGGGTTGGGCAGAGTGAGTAGAAGGAGAGGGAAAAGAGAGGAGAGTTAGCAAACTGCTGTTTTGTCTAAAATGACCAGTGACAATAGAATTGATAAATACCTGTCAAGAGAACAAAGCAAGCATCTTTTTACCATAGGAAGATGGACAAAATAAAGAAAAAGAGAGGTTTGAACAAGGGAGTCTCAGGGAGCTTTCCTCTATAATCTTGGTCTCTCATTCTCCCCAAGTTTTTGAGCTTGTGCCAGGCTCAGATATCCCAGATTCTGATGGCCAGAGAAAGTGTCTGGCAACACCATGCAAGGTTGTCTGGTGAGAAGAGCTTATCTGGGCCTGGCCTGGGTAAATCTCAGCACAGGAAATGTTGACACTTCAAACTCCATTTAGATAAGAAAAGCTTGGTCCAACTTGTAGTCTCTCTGAGCCCATAGAATCTGAGGCTTCAGGGCATTGGTTCAGCCAATGGACATGACAGGAATCAGAAAAGGAATAAATTGTGCACTGGGTGAAATATGTAAATTAGTGACACCTTTGTTCCTGTTCCCCAGGGAGTATATTATCTTTTGAGTATAATACTATTCCTAATCTTTACCTGCTGCAATGCTGCCACTTATTTCTTTCAACACTCAGCTCAAATGCCACTTCCTCTTTGAAGTCTTCCTGGATGCCATTAATTGCCTCTTTTATGTTCATAGTCAGACTTATTTATGAACATTGGCTAGTAGTGCCCATCTGTTTCTCTCACTAGGTTAGGTCCCTGAGGTTCTGGACTTGGTCTTGCTCATTGCTGTCAGAAAGAAAGGTAGTACCGTTACTACGCATCTGGACTCTGGGATTAGACCATCTGGGTTCATATCCTTGTATCATCATGAATGCTTTATGACCTTCAATTTCCTTATCTATAAAACGTGGCCAATAACAATACCTAACCACTAGGATTTATGAATGACATGTGATAATTATGTGCCTAGCAATCCTTAAAAGCTCTACAAACGTTAGCTTTTGCTACAGTCATTATTTGCAAGTCCTTCTATGATGACTGGCTCTCCACAAAAAATTTAACCTCAATTCCATGATCCCACTGCTCTTCTGTTCCTGACATGAATGTTCTAGTGAGGGGATATGGTAGATTAAGTGCCACCAGGGTCCCTTAAAGACAATTAACTCTAACAAGTTAAACTCAGGAGAGAATTCATAGAGTTCTTCAGACTCTTGTTTTGAGAAAAATTAAGTCCATCCTGCTTTTTTTGTCTATGAATCTGAGACTTAATCATGCTCTAAGCCTGAGGATGGCACAGTTGACACTCTTCAGTAAATGTCTCCCTCTGCCAGCATTGAGCACTAAAAGGTGGTGCTAAAGAGCATCCAGGTGGCAGGTGAGCCTGGGAAGTCATTTGCATAGCTGAGTATCTAGGCCTTCTGGTGAGGCACTCAGACACCAAAATCAACAGCCTTCAGGGTGCAGTTGAGCTATCGAGCTGTGATCAAACGCTCAGCAATGGTTAATTAGCTAAGCTGCCTCATGCCCCTAATTATCTCCATTTCATAGATACAAACATTGAGGTTAAATAATTTGCACAGTGTCTCCCAGCCTGTCAATAGCAGGAGCCAAGAAGTTCCTATCTATCCTCTATACTTTTTTTTTTAAACTTTCTAATCAGCTCTGCTTCATCCCTTGCCATTTAAAGCACAACACAACTCATCACCAGCAAAAACTGTCTTCAATAATTACCATAGCCAGAGTTCTCAGCTGGCTGATGAGAGAGCCATTCCCATCAGGCTGGAGCTTGTGGATTGCTGGTCTGTGTTGTTTCAGGGATCTGCTCTATATGAGCAAATGGATCAGTAAGAAATTACTAAATTCAGGAAGAATTATATATTTGCAGAGCTAAAAAATTCACCAATACATCCCCTCATTTTATCAATGAGATAATCAAAATAAAGCATGCCACTTGCCCAAGGGTAATGCAGTTAAAGAATAGTACAGTAGGGCTTTTGAAATAATCCTACACTGCTCAGTGACCTTAGCCAAAAGCTGTGTTGGACCCCAGCAGAACATATGCTACCCAAGCATCAAGGATCCTCAAATCTAAGAGACCAAAGCTTCATCCACGTTTACTTTGGCATATGAAGAAATAGAAATAATGTAGATATTAGAATCAGTCTTATCAATATATGTAGTCCACCTTTTCACTTTCTGGCTGTATGACCTCCACTAGTTACTTAACCTCTGTCTATTTTTCCCTCGGTAAATTGGGGGTTAATAATACACTGGCCATTAGAGTTGCTGTGAAGACTACCTGAATTAAGACATGTGAAAAGCTCAGAGCAGCATCATGCACAAGTTACCAGTTTATGTTGATTACTCTTTTTTAAAATTACTCTTATTGAATTATTTCCTCTCAATATTTTTAGAGAATAACAAAGTGACTTGGAGGGAGGGAAAGGAATAATAAGCTCAACAAGAACCTTAGCGTTACAAATGTTCTGGGATTCAGAGGATCCAAGATACTTCTTTCTAGTCTTTGTCCTGTGAGATATGGGGGAGTCCTCTGCCCCATTAAGGTGATGAACTCAGTGAACTCAAAGGCCCCTATCTGTCCACTCACCTCAAAGTGTGATCTCCTGGCCAGCAGCATCAGCACCATCCTGGAAATACTAATTTGCTAGAAGTACAAATTCTCAGGCCCTCTCCAGACCTACTGAATTGAAAATACCCTAGGGGTGGGCGCAGTGATCTGTGGTTGGACAGACCCTCTAGGTGGCTTACTCAAGTTCAAGAAACACTGCATTAGCAATCTCTCTGGGGCCCTGAGTACCCCAGGAAAAGTGCAGAGATTGAATTTAGATAGATAGATAGATAGATAGATAGATAGATAGATAGATAGATAGATTGATTTCACCTGGGATCATTTATCACTCCACATTTTTCAAGAAATGTTTTAAAGAGCAATGGATAGGTCTTGATGAAAATAGAGGAAAAACATGAGCTTTCTACAGGTAAGAAACCCAGGTTATATTTCTCCTTATACTAGCTTTCCAAAATCCCAAACCATCTGCCTGGAATACTTCGGATTTACTATTTCATCACTTCCAAATGTATTCCTACTACTCCCAGTGCAGCAGTAATGGGAGAAAGGGCAGACAGTTTTCCCTCTTTCTTTTTCTGCAGATTTAGAGTGAAAATTTTCATGGAATAAAAACCATGAAAGATTTAAGAGACAGAAAGAGCATCCATAATAGTTAGATGTATTGAATTGTCTCTTTTACCTATCTATCTTGCCTCCTCATTGTGTTTTCTTTGCACTGTCCACTCCCAGAATGGCCATTTCACACTTCTCTTCTTTCCTCAATCTTACAAACACCCTTCTCGTCACCCCAGTCTCAGCTAATTATTGTGCTTCATTCTTCACAGAGAAAATAAAAACCAGCATCCAGGTACTCCTTCATAATTTCATTTCCCACCTGCTCAAGGGCTCCTCAGTGCCCTTTTTCTCTGCCTGTCTTCTGGGTCCAGAGAATTTGCCCAATTCCTATCAGAGGTCAACCTCTCTGTGCCCTGGACTGAAATCAACTCCCACCTCACGAATACCTCCTCCAGCTGGCATCACCAGTCTCCCTGCTACACCTATATTATCCCAGTCAGCATGCAACTCATGTATTAGTATTTTCTATTTTAAAAAGAAAAAAAAAAACTATCTCTCAGCTTCATAATCACTCCAGCTACCCACCCTATCTCCCTTTGTCCCTTCTCAGCAAACTTGTTCCCAGAGATGTCTGCAGTGATTGATCTTATTGGTTTCCCGGCATTGCAGGGGTGTCGATGTGGCAGTTTCAAGCACTGAGTGGTGCCACACTGTCTGAGGCTGTGCGATTCCAGCTCTGCTACTTTCTAGTTATGTGACCTTGGGCAAGCTATTTATCCTCTCTGTGTCTGGATTCTTCATCTGCAAAATGGAGGCAACATTAGAATCTATATCATAAGATTGTTGTGAGAATTATTTAAAATAAGACATAGAAGCCATTTAGCAGACACTTACAGTAAGCTACTTATTGTATCATTTCATCTCAACTAACTTATTACATTTTGGATTAAAATAAGGTATCGCACCTAACAGTGCCTCTAATCACTTCCACTTCCAGTGCCAATCCAATGTTTACTTCTATGTTCTTATCTTACTTGACTTTGCAACATTCAACACAGATGTTCCTACTACCTCCTTGAAACCCTTTCTTCTCTTGGCTTTCATGGCACTATCCTTCCCGTTTGCCCTGTGACACTTGTCCCAGCTTCTGGAGTTGGCCTCTGCTTTTCTACATCTGGTCTGGTGGTAGCAGTCTCTTCCTGTGCCCCACACAGCTCCAAACCACAATACTCTGTAGCCAGGGAAACTGCCTGTGGTTCAAGGACGCAGCCTTTCATTCTTTTCCAGTATATGACAATGGGCTCTTTCCTTTGCCAAAAGGTCTCAGGGTCCAGGAACAGAATCTAACAGTATAGAGACAATTATCCTGTCAAGTGGCTGGCATAAGCTTCATAAAGTCCTATGAAGTACGATAGAGTAACTCATACCAATAGCAAGCACTGTGCAGGAGAGGGATTCTTCTAGACCCCAGAGGAGATCCAGACATTTACCCTTAAAGTCTGAGAGAAAGATTCTGATGGAAAGCCCTGTGGCAGAATAAGGTTAAATGAGGAATTACTCTAGCCAAGAAGGTGCTTCTACCTGTCCAGGGAATCTGTTTCCTGTCCTCCTTTTCTTCTCTTCTTTCATGAGAGGCTAAGTCTGTAGTTGTCATTGTAGAAGTCTCTCGCTTTCTTGGTTAGGTTAATTCCTAGGTTTTTTTTTTTAATTCCTGAGTATTTAATTTTTTGATGCTATTATAAATGGAATTGTTTTCCTAATTTCTTTCTCAGTGAGTTCATTATTGGTGTATGGGAACACTACTGATTTGTGTGTATCAGTTTTGTATCCTGCTGCATTGCTGAATTTTGCAATTAATTCTAGGAGTTTTGGGTAAAATTTTTGGGTTTTCTACGTAGAAGATCCTGTCACCTGCAAATAACAATAATTTGACTTCTTCCTTGACTATGTGTATCTCTTTTATTCTTTCTCTTGCCTGATTGCTCTGGCTAATGTTTCAAGTACTATATTGAACAGGAGTGTTGATAGTGGACATCCTCATCTTGATCCTTGTCTTGATTTTAGAGGGAAAGTTTTCAGTTTTCCCCATTTAATATGATGCTGGCCACTAGTTTGTCATAAATGGCTTTTATGAGATTGAGGTAAGGTCCATCTATACCTCTTTTCTTTAGGGTATATTTTAATCATGAATGGGTATTGGATTTTGTCAATGCCTTTTCTACATCTACTGATATGATCATGTGGTTTTTAGCCTTGCTTTTGTATGGGGTGTATTACATTTACTGATTTGTGTATGTTGAGTTATCCTTACAACCTAGGATGAAACCTAATTGGCCATTATATATGATCCCTTTGATGAATCATTGCAGTCTATTTGCCAGTATCTTATTGAGAATTTTCGCATCTATGTTTATTAATGAGTTTGGCCTATAGTTTTTGTTTTTAGCTGTGTCTTTGTCTGGTATTGGAAACAGAGTAATGCTGACTTCCAGAAATAAATTTGGAAGCACTCCTTCTTTTTCAATTTTATTGAGGAGTTTGAGGAATATTAGTGTTATAACATCCTTAACATTCTCATAGAATTCAGCAATAAATCCATCAGGTCCTGGGTTTTTCTTAGTTGGTAGATATTTTTATTACTGCCTCAATTTCATTGTTTGTTATTGGACTGTTCAGAATTTTTATATCTTCATGGTTTAGTTTTGGTAATTCATATGAGTCTAGCAGTCTGTCCATTTCTTCAACATTTACTAATTTGTTAGAATATAAATATTCATAGTAGTTATTATCTTATGAATTTAAACAGGTCCATTTTAATTTCACTTTTTTCATTTGTAATTGCATTGCTGTGAGTCTTTTCTCTCTTTATTTTGGTAAGTTTGGCTAAGGGTTTATCTGTTTTTGTTTATTCTTTTAAAGCAACAGCTCTTTGATTCATTGATTCTTTGTATATTTTTTAGTCTCAGTTTCATTAATTTCTGCTCTGATCTTTATGCTTTCCCTCCTTAAATTTGGTTTGGGTTTGACTTGTTTTTTGAGTATCTTATGGTTTACAATTAGGTTATTTATTTGAGCTCACTCTATTTTTCTAATATGAGCATTGATTACAGTATGCTTCCCTCATAAAACTGCTTTCATTGTGTCCTATAGATTCTGATGGGTTGTACTGGTATTATAAGCAGCTAAATTATAAAGAAATTAATATATAATCAGAGAGGGACTGGGTTCTCAAGAAAGTCAGTGAAAATAAAGACATCGAAATTGTAATTGGAGGTACACCTGAAGAAGGCTAAGTCCCAAGATAAAGATGCAATGGTCAGGCCTACATACTTCCCTAAAACAGAAATAGTAACTTGGAATTATGCTATAATTAGCACCACATGGTCCAGTAAGTCCAGATAGGTATCAGTTGTGCAGGTGCAGGATCAGAGAATGTACCTATTCCTTCCCCAAAATGTCTTTGTTCTTTCCATGGACCTTTCCTACTGAGTCATTTCCCTATTGGATCAATACAAGCTAAGTAAGTATACTTGGAATCCTATAGGTTGATGGCAGTTTGACTCATGTTGTATCCACATTGTGACTCTGCTGTATAAATTACCCTTGACAAAGAGCTTCAGTGGCAACCCATTTTTGAGACTCCTCCTGTTTCTCAAGAGCTGTCTCTCAATAAATCTTTCCTACTCTTAACCTCCATTGTCCCTTAGAATTCATTCTTCTATTTCAGGGGACATGAACTCTGTACATCTTACATCTAACGGTCGGAGTTATATTTCTCCTGTATCACTGGCATTGCCATTTGATTCTAGAAATTATTTAATTTCTTGATTTCCTCTGTGACCCATTGGGAATTAGTAGTGTGTTATTATATTTCCAGGTGTTTATACTTTTCTCTGGTTTCTTCTGTGATTGATTTCTAGGTCCAAAGTACATTGGTCTGGTAATAAACATGAGGTGATTTTTATTCTTTTGTATTTATTTAAGCAGGCTTCATGGACTAATGTGGGGACTATTTTGGAGAACGTTTTGTGCTGCTAAGAAGAATATGTATTCAGTTGTAGCAGGGTAGAACACTCTGTAGATATCTATTAAATCCATTTTTTCCCCAAAAATGTGGTTCAGCTCTAATATTTCTCCTTGGTTCTCTGTTTAGTGATCTCTCACTTCGTGAAAGTGGGGTATTGAGATCACTCACTATGACTGTGTTTGTGTATATTTGAAATTTTATGTCCAGCATTATTGTTTTATGAAGATTTGTGCTCTGGTATTCAGCGCATAAGTGTTAAATCTTCCTGTTGGATTGATCTATTAACTAGCATATGGCGACTTTCTTTGTCTCTTCTTTTCTGTTTTAGCTTAGAGTTCCTTTGAGTAAAATTGCTGTCTCTGCTTGCTTTTGGGGTTCTGGTACATGAAATCTTGTTTTCCATATTTTGATTTTTAGTGTATAAATATCTTTTCTGGACTAGATGAGTTTCTTGAATGCAACAGACTGTTAGATTTTGTTTTTTCATCCAGTATAGTACCCAATCAGTGTCTTTTAATATGGGAGTTGAGGCCATTAACACTGAGAGTTATCACTGAATTTGACTTATTCCTGACATTGCATTTTTTTCTGTTGATGATACTTTTGTTTTTCTTTTCTTTCTTTCCTTTTTGTTTTGTTTATCTATTTGCTTTGCTTGATAAATTCATTCAATCTGCTGCTGTTTTGCTTTGTTGGCCTTGTTGTCTCCATCTAGGAATCTAGGATACTTTTTTTTTGTGCTGGGGATCAAACTCAGGGCCTTGTGCTTGCTGGGCAAGCACTCTAACCACTGAGCTAAATCCCCAACCCCGATCTAGGATACTCTTGAATATTTTCTGGAGAGCTGGTTTGGTGTTCATATATCTCTTAAGTTGCTCCCAAGTAATTAGGAGAAATTATTTTTACATCAATTTTGAAAGAAATTTTTGCTGGATATGTTAATCTGGACTGGAAATTGGTTGTTTTTAGGGCATGAAATACTTCATTCCAGGGTCTCCTGGCCTTATATTTGGGTTGAGAAGTCTGGCAGAATCTTAATGGGTTTACTTTTATCTGTGATTTTTTTGCTTTTCTCTGATCACTTTCTTCTGTTTTGCTGCTGTTGTTGTTGTTGTTGCTAGACATCTAGAATTTTGACCAAAATATGTCGTGAGGAGCTTCTCTTTTCATCACAAGTTGGTTGGTGTTCAGTAAGACTCATTCATTGGTATGTTGAAATCTTTCCTGTACTTGGAAAATTTTCTATTATGATTTCTGGAAATAAATTTTGTATTCCATGTGTGCTGTCTTCTAGTTTCTTGCTAACTCCAATTAGCTTTATATTGGTCTTCTTAGTGTCCATCTAGTTGTTGGATCTATATTTCTTGTTCTCTTACTGTTTTTAAGCCTTCTCTCAGTAATTTGTTATAATTTACTCTTTTGTCCTCAATTTCAGAAACCCAGTCTTCACACTGGTCATTTCTTCAATTTAAGAATTCTATACAATTTTTTATTTCCAGTATTTCTGTTTGATGCCTTTTTGTGGAATTTATAGCTTTGGTTAATTTGTCATTCTTGTTTTGAACTATTTTGGCCAGCTCTTCCAATCTTTTGTTTGTTTCTTCTATATCCACATTGGTCATTTTGTATGATAATTCCATAAACTTTTGGGTCATGTCCTCTTTGAGTTCACCAAGTTGCTTTATCTCATCTTTAATCAATTTCTAAAGCTCTACTACCTGCTGTTTGTTTTCCTCTCCATTGGTACGCCCTGGATCTGCATCTTAGGAGAGTTGGGAGACCTTTGGGGGATCTTTTGTTGTTTTGCTTCATATATATATTTGGCTCGTTTGCTTGATTTGGTTTTATTTTGTTTTGTTTTGTTTTGTTTTTAGACATTGGTCAAGGAATAAGGAGAGATTGCAGCTGATACAAGGATCTTTTTAGTTAGATTCTGCCTTCCAGTGATATGTTCACAGTCTTATTTGTCCAGAGATAATGTTCACCCCTTCAACTATTTAATTTAAATGGTTTGGGTGCTGTCACTGTGTTGTGAGGAGGGAATTACTACTGGTTATAACAGTATCAATAGATTCAATCAAACATCACTTAGATGTGTTAACCTTGCATTTACACTTTTATCCTTTATCACATCCTTTCCAGCCTATACTATACTGTTATTAGCAGTTAATCTGTGATGTGGAAGGAGAAGGAAGGGAAGAGATGAAGGGATGGATAAAAGAGGCATGTGATTCAGCAAGAGGAAGAGAGGAGAAATAACAATAGGTAAAAAAAAGAATTCGATAGGTAAAATAATTCTGCTGGGGGTCTTTTAGAGTTAGAGTGAAGGGTTAGTGTTGAGGATTTTGAGAAGATATTTATGGGGGTAGGTAGGATATAGATTGAGGTGTAATTTGGTATAGAGGAAAGCTGCAAGGTTGTTAATATATTTGTGTGCCTGTAAGGTAACAAGGGGCTAGGCAAGATAAGGAAGAGGAAAAAATGTAGATAGGACATGAGAGAAGATGAGAATGATTGAAAGAGAGCAGAATATAGAGGGAAAACTTGAAAAGAAGAATTTAAGAAGTGGGAGAAACAAGTAAAATATAAGAAAATAGTATTGCTACAGAAGCTGGAATTGAAGAACAGGAATGAGGAGAAGAGAGAGAGAAAATAAACAACCAAACCAAAGAGAAAAGAAAAAAGAAAGGTAACAAAAAACCCGGGAGGGGGGGGCACTGATCAAACACTCCAACAGGAGATTGTACTTGCAATTCCCACATCACTGCTATGCTCACTGCTCTGTAAAGCCCAAATGGCCACATAATTCCTATCTTGTCTTAGTCGTGGTCTGACGGCATTCAGCCACACCAATTTCCCCTCTTCTCAGTTTCTCCCCTGCAGCCAGCAGGCAGAATCTAACACAGTCCTCAAGTTTGGCTTAGGGACTCTTTTTCCCTAAAGGGTGGTGGTGGACTTGACAGCTACAGGCACCAGATGAAGACTTGTCATTCACTTGTTTATCCTTTCTCTGCTGGGGGTGGGATGGGCATCCTTTGCCCATGGTAAGCACTGGAGATGATGCCACAGGGATGCAACATTGGCCAGTATTTGGGTGGGGACAAGGGGGAGAAGAGGCCGTTGCATATAGAGTCTATTTTAGAAGTCTAATCATTGCAGCACTTGTTGGTTCCCTCAGGTTATTCAGGATGTTCTCAGGACTCTCCCAGGAGGACCAGGGGTTGGGATGGTGCAGACCAACTGTGGCAGCACTTCCTCTTTTTAACTATACTGTTATTTGACTTAACCTACATGTTTCTTCTTTCAGATTAATTTTCTGTTTCAGGGTATAAGTCCCTTCCTTGATTCAGAGTACCTTTATTTTCAGTGAATCTTCTCCGAGTTTGTCCAACATTACTCCTCCAGGTATCTATATTGGATATCTCAAAAACATTATTATTAAAATAAATTTAAAGCACTTTAAAAAATCTCTTTTAATAATGCAACAGTCATTACTCTAGATGGTAATGTGCATTTCTCCACTTTGATTGCATTGGAAAATGCCATATTGGGCCACAATTCCTGAAAACTCTGCCCCAGGGCTTTGTAAGATTCTTCCATTTGCCTTTCGGAAATCCTCTCATTTCACTCAACTCAGGATCCAACTGAATATGAGCATCACTGGGGTCCAAATAACATGGATGACTCAAGTACTTAATAGCCTTTGTACAGAAGAACGCAAGACAGTGGTTCTGAAAGTGAGTTCTGAGGACACTGATAATTGCAACTAAATTTTCCTTCTGAGTTCTACAGTTAAGTTTGGAAGTGCTAAATAATATTATATTAGACCATATGAAATTGTCAAAGTTCAACTGTTTTTGACCTCTAAAAATGATCATTTTGAGTGGTTCAATCATTATATGTCTTTATCTCTATCTCCCTCTGAGATACTATCTATACATATTAGCATATTAAAGGCTTTGAAAAGTTCTACATAATTAAGGGGATCTGAGTATGACTGACCTAATGTTATGAAAATATAATTATTTTTAAAATAGTACTTATTAATATACATCAGGACATCTTTTGGTAACTAGGGCCTGAGGTAATTAGATTATGAATGAAAAAAACACATTAACACATATCAAGGGCCTGCCCCCATTGTCCAAATGACACAGAGGCTGGCTGACTAGGTTCCCAAGAGGCAAAGGGCAGGTTGGCACTTCACTCCCCAGGAATGCCCATCAATATCAAAAGTCATCATATTTTTCAGACCTTCCTTTTCTACAGTATTTCTTTCTTGAGTAGCTTTGCACTAAATTGACGTTTTCATGACTAACCTATGTTGTTTCCGCTCATAAAATTAGAAGTACTCATTAGGTGACATTAATAGCTCACCATTATTCCTCAAACGACAGATAGATACTAAATAAACATGGCTATTATTTTGACTCCCCTCTTATTTTTATAATTATTAACTAGTTACTCTTTTCAGGATATTATTGTGACTTTGTTTTATAGTTGCTCATCTAATTTGCCTACAACTATGAGGTGAGTTAACTGATCCAGATGCAGGGAGGAGCCTCAGCACTGCTTTCTGGTGCCTCTACAAAGACACAGACACTGAAGACGCACAGAGGCAGAACTATAATTTGTTTTTGTGTGGCCACCGGAGCAAATGTCCAAGACAGAGAACGGAAACATTGGGCGGGGGTACAGTCAGAATACGGCGAGACAGAGGTTTGGCCAGGACTAAACTGATGCTTTCACTTTTTCTTTTTTTCCTCCTTTTTTTACTCCACTATCCTACTATCTGAAATTATTTCCCTGAGAGAGCCTTTAATAGGGTTGTCTGTCATACACATGCTACCTAATGGTCATCAGTATGACCTATTTTCTGTCAAGCGATTAGGTATTTTGACATTATTTGGCAGATCTAATCACCTAGCATCTGTTCAGTATGAGTAAGAATTATCATGGTACTACAGGGCAGTTGAAGATGAGAGTTGAAAGATGGGGTGTTACTTCCCTATGTGAGCAGTGTAAATTAAAGCAGCTAACTGTAGTTAGGTGAGGTTTAAAGGATGTTAAATGGGACCGGACAGTTTTGTAACCCTACCATGAAAGGCTGCCCGGAGTGAGCATGCCTACAAAAAATATTCTCAGACTCTCAGGGGTATTGCTATGTACATTCAATTACCAAGAAAGGTAAAAATGAGCCCTTTTGATTTCTCATGAGGTAAATGGAAGTAAGGCCTTGGCTTAGGCTCACTGAAAAAGCAAACATTGGTAAAACCTGAAGAAATCATGTCATCATTCAGATCCTCACGTCTTATTTGTCCTCTAAAGGTCAAAAAATCTTAATAATGTACACAGAATACCCTGAGAGCAATGGGAAAGGGGTGGGAGATAGTTACTGCTACTTTTTTCAGGTACATAATAGATGGAATTTGCAATCAGAGGGGTCTGATTTGATGTCCCTTTCCAAAATTATCAAGTATGATCCTATGCTAGTCAGTTTCTTCAAGCTGCAGTTTTTCATTTATTAAGTAAGGATAATAAATGGACTTTCCGGAACTGCCTTGAGCATCACATGTAATAAAGTGCAAAAGACGATCATGGAAATAACATCGATGACAACACCTAGCTCTCTACTCTGCCAGGCATACCTACATCTTTAAATGAGAGGCTACCTTTCCCACCCCTGGAAAAAGAGAAGTTAAAAAGAACATTAACACACATATACCTTGGGCTTTAAGACAGTTAAAAGCCTTGAAAGCAACAGTCACACATTCCCCACTTTTCATTTCTCTTTGAGTTCAGCTTCCAGAGAGTCTACTCAGGATGTAGGTTGACATTTTGAATCACTTGGTCAATAGTTTATTGCTTCACAGCCCCACTGCCTCATAATCACAACTTCCAATGCTAAGTTTCTCTGTGGGCCAGCATTCTTCTCAGAGTTCTGCATATATTATTAATATATTTATTCAGCACCTTTTAGGAGTTTTGCATACACTATTTATTTCTTTAAGAAATATCCACTGAACATATATTATTGTACCTGGAACCACAGATCCTGGGGTGACAATCTTACCATCATTTCGAGTACAGGCTAGGAGAGACACACACACACTTAGAGCATAGCATGCTGTCACCACAGGCCAAATTCCAAATGCCCTGGAATCACTTCTAACCAGTCTTGATAGTGGTGATGGTGGTGATGATGGTAGATGGTTAGAGAGACTTTCCTAGAGAGGGTGGCTTCTAATCTGCATGGGAATTAGCCAAACAAGGAGAGATGGGAAGAAGATTCTAGCAAACGGAAAACCCTACAAGATGGGGTGGGGAAGGGAAGAGGAAGAGGAAAGCAGTGCAGGGACCAAAAGTGGAGGATTAGCAAGAGACAAATTTAATCTTCTCAACAAAAGAGTGAGATGGATTTTTATCTTTTCCATTTTGCAACTGAGTAAGTTAGGGTTTAAAATAATATGAAAAAGTAAAGGAGGATGTTTGGGAGAATGAGTAAAAGAAATGCAAAACCAACAGGTAAAATGGAATCGAATCATCTCTGAAAATGATTTTCAAATGAACAAAGAAATGATGAGGTGGAGGTTGCTGGTTCATGGCAGGACTCTGCTAGGATCACAGGGTTCCCTACTGACCATTTTCTCCTGGGGATCGGCAATTTTGCTATTATCCATGATCACAACTACTTAATACAGTATATCAAAGGGAATAGAAAATATGGTCTAAGCCTATCTGCCTCCATGACCTATATTGTTTTCTTGTTTAGAAAATAGTATTTTATTTTCAATAATAAGATTTTTTTGGAGCTGCTGGCGAAGTTGGGTGCTTGGGCTGGTAGCAACATTGTCCTTATGAGGCAAATCATTTTAAGTCTACGAGCTTGGTTACTATACTTTGTCAAGAGCTCAGGAAACTGACTTCCTCAAACACAAAATGCCATGTTTCATTAGCTTTATTTTAAAAACTTAAGAAGTAATACTCTAAAATGTTAGGGGTGAGTGATTCTGGTATGAGTAAGAGGATGTTGTGATTCACGGCTGTCAAGATTGTGGCTTTTGAGGAATCAGAAGGAAATTCTCCTTAGAGTTCTAACACTTCTGTGTTCAAATTGTAGGATAAGTCTAAAATTTTGAAACAAATATAAATCTGACTATGTTTTCACATATTTCTAGGTTAATATTTTTCAAAAGATACATTTTTAGATTAATGAAATGCTTGGCTTTTCCTTCTTAGCTCATGTATTCTAGGCAATTGGTCTACTACTGAGCCACACCTCCAGTCCTCCACTTTGCTTAAAAAATGTGTTGTCAGAAGGTAAATGCTAATTTTCTGAGGCAAAACATATGGGATTTACATTTAGTATATGCAGAGTATCCTGCTAATCTCAGTTTTCTACCCTTATGGCAAATACAATTGTAAAAAATGAAGTGCCAGATGGTAACTTCTATTAGCATTCCCAAGGTGTCAGGCTGTGAAGGAAGCCTTTGGTGTATCTGGAAATTCCAAGCGCAACTGGTACTGCCCACCGAGGCCCTGGAGCTGAGGCTGCTCTCTAATCATGGGGCAGCTTGTGAACGGTATATTGAGTTACAAAAATCATGTTTGCTCACTTAATGAAGAAAAACAAGTTATATATACTTTCTGGCACACATGCACTTGGGGACTGACCCTTACTGTGAGAGTGCTACTAAAAGAGAAAGCCATTCATCCAGGAAACTGTTTTTACAGTTTCATGGGCACATCAGGTTGAGAGATGCCTGTGTGCTTATCATCTAAGAGAGAGGTTGGACCTGAGAAAATAAAGCAGGGGCTAGGTGTACAGCTCAGGGGTAGAGTACTTTTCTAATTTTCCTAGCATATGTAGGGCACTGAGTTTGATCCCCAGCACTGGAAGGCAGGCAGGCAGGCAGACAAGGAAAAAAAGCAGTATTTTCTTTAAAAAAATGTTTCCCCTTTTTTGTTTTACCAAAGTAATATTGGACTACTGGGGAAAAATTGGAAAACACAGAAAATCACAAAGAAATAAAAACATAAAAATATATATCAAGTCTAATCCAGAGATCATCACTATTAATATGTCCTTCTAGTCTTTCCTTCCTCTGTGTGAGCACATACATATATAATAGTTTCATACCATACATATTATTTTAGAAACTACTTTCTTTTTTTTTTTTTTTTTTTTTTTTTTTTTTTTTTTTTTTTTTGGTGGTGCTGGGGATCGAACTCAAGCCCTTGTGCTTACAAGGCAAGCACTCTAATCACTGAGCTAAATCCCCAGCCCTAGAAACTACTTTCTACTCACTGATTTTATGAATATTTCTCAGATAAATAAATATTGTACAATAAGATTTTTTAAAACTATAGTATTATCACTTAGTGATGAACCTTAATTCACTCAGTTTTCTATTATTGGACATTTAAGTATCTCTAATTAAATGTTAACAATACTAATTCTTCCAATCCATGAATACAGACTAGCTTTCCACTCATTTGTATATTCTTCAATTTCTTTAATCAAAACTATATAAAATGTATAGTTTTCAATGTAAAGCTCTCTCACCTCCTCAGTTAAATTTATTCTAAATATTTTATTCTTTTTTGATGTTATTACAAATGGGTTTTTTAAAATTCCTTTTTCAGATAGTTAATTACTAATTTATACAAATTTGATATTTCTTCATGATTCAGTCAGTAGATTGTATATTTCTAGTAATTTGTTCATTTTCTGTAGGTTATCCAACTTCAGGTATAATTGTACATAGGAGTCTCTTAGGATTCTTCATATTTCTGCAGGATCAGTTGTAACATTTCCTTTATTATACTTTATCTGAGTTCTCCTTCTCTCTCTTTTCATCTAGTTAAAGTGTTTTCAACTTTATCTTTTCAAAAAAACAACTTAGTTTCATTGATCTTTTCTATTTTCTTTGTAGGCCCTATTTTGTTTATTTCTGTTCTAATATTTATTATTTCCTTCCCTTTGCTAACAGTGGACTTAATTCATTTTTCTTTTTTCTAATTCCTTAAGGTACAAAGGTAGGTTTATTTGAAAGATTTTCTTTTTATGTAGGCATTCATTGTAAACTTTCTCTGTTAAGAACCGCTTTGCTGCCAGGGATGGTGGCATATTCCATTAATTCCAGCACTTGGGAGGCTGAGGCAGGAGGATTTCCATGAGTCAAAGGCCAACTTGGGCTCCACAGTGAGTTCAAGGCCAGCATTAACTACATAGTGAGACCTTGTCTCAAAAAAAAAAATTGATTTGCTGTGTAAGTTTTGGTTTGTTCTATTTTCATTTTGATTTGTCTCCATATGCTTTCAGGGTAGGCTACCGGGGACTGAACCCTGAGCGTTTTACATACTAAGTCCACACTTGACCTCTAAGCTACATCCTCAATCCTCTGGACAATTTTTTCATTTTCCTCCTAATTTCTTCTTTGACCCATTTGTTGTTTAGGACTATGTTGTTTAACTTGCACACATTCACTCATTTTCTAATTTTCCCTTTATTGATTTCTAGTTTCACGTTATTGTGGTTGACGAAGATACTTGATATTTCAATTTTCTTAAATTTGTTGAATTCTTTTGTGATCAAATATATGATCTATCCTGGAAAATGTTTTGGGTACATTTGGGTACATTCCCAAATATTCTGCTGCTCTTAGATGGAATGCTCTGTATATGTCTGTTAGGTCCACTGGCTGTACAGTTTTATTCAAGTCTATTGTTTCTTCATTGATTATGTGTCTGGGTAACCTATCCATAGTTGGAAGTGGGGTGTTGAAGTTTACTACTATTGTTATACTACTGTCTTTATTCCCTCCCATTCCATTAGTATTTGCTTTATACAGTGTATTTAGTTGTTCCATTGTTGATGAGTGTATATGTACAATTGTTATGTCCTCTTTGCCATTATACACTGACCTTGTCTCCTGTGACAGACTTTTATGGAAAGTTTATTTTGTCTGATATATGTATAACCATCCATGCTCTCTTTTTTTAATTTTATTTTTTATTTTTATTTTTAACCAAGAACATGTATTGGTACAATGTACATATAATGATCACATTCATCTCATTTATTTTGTACCCGTACATGATGCATCTTGGTTTTCCCCCCTCTTCCCCACCCCTCCCCATTCCCTCCATCCCTATTTACAGCAGGTTTATTCACATTTCTCCATGAATTCCCTTTCCCCTTTCTTTCCTTTTTTCCCTTCCTGCTTTTCCCCCTTCTCTCTTTCTAGTTTTCCTCTCCTTTGAATATTATCTTCCTATTATATCTATTACACCTCTTTGTCCTATTTACACTTATGGTTTCTCATATCAGAGAAACAATTCGATGTGTACTCATGAGTGTCTGGTTTATTTCACTTAATAATTTATTCTCAAGGAACATCCATTTACATACAAATGACTCTAGTTTATCCTTTTTTATGGCGGTGTAGTACTCCATTGTGTAGAAAAACCACATCTTCTTTAGCCATTCATTGGTTGTTGGGCATTTAGGCTGTTTCCAAGACTTAGCTATTACAAATTGTGTTGCTATAAACACGGTTGTGCACACATCCCTATGATATGACGATTCCAATTCTTCTGGGAAGATCCCCAGTAGGGGAATAGCTGGATCGAATGGAACCTCTAGTTGTAGTTTTTTGAGGAATCTCCATATTGATTTCCATAGTGGCTGGACCAGTCTACATTCCCACCAACAATGGAGGAGGGTTCCTTTTTCCCCCACAGCCCCGCCAGCATTTGTTATTGATTTTTTCATAAATGCGGTTCTTTCTGGAGTGAGATAGAATCTTAACATTGTTTTGATTTGCATCTCTCAAATGACTAGTGATGTTGAACACTTTTTCATATATTTGTTTGCCATTTTAATTTCTTCATCTGAGAAATGTTTATTCATTTCAGTTGCCCATTTTTGGATTGGATCTTTAAATTTGGGAGGTTTAATTTTTTTTGAGTTCTTTGTATATTCTAGATGTTAGACCTTTGTCTGATGGGTAGCTAGCAAAAATTTTTTCCCAGTCTGTGGGTTTTCGCTCTACTCTATTGGTGATTTCTTTTGTGGTGCAAAAGCTTTTTAATAGCATGTGGTCTCAAGCACTGATTCTTTGTATTGTTTCATGTGCAGTCTGGGTTCTGTTCATAAATTTTTTTCCTACCCCTATGTCTTCGAGGGTTCTTCCTATTCTATTCTTCAGTAAATTTAGTATTTCTGTTTTAATGTTTAGATCTTTGACCCACTTTGATTTTAGTTTAGTACATGGTGACAGACTTGGATCTAGTTTTAATTTTCAGCATGTGGCCAGCCAATTTTTCTAGCACCATTTGTTAAAGAGGCTATCATTCTTCCAGTGAGGGTGTTTGGCTCCTTTGTCGAAGATGAGGTATTTGAGTGTGTTTGATGTGGTTTCTGCATTCTTCAATCTATTCCATTGAACCTCAGGTCTATCTTTTTGCCAGTACCATGCTGTTTTTGTCACTGTAGCTTTATAGTATAGTTTTAGGTTGGGAACTGTGATGCCCCCTGCCTTCCCCCTGTTGCTTAGGATTGTTTTTTCTATTCTTGGTCTCTTTTTGTTCCAGATGAAATTCATGATTGTTCTTTCTAGTTCTTTGAAGTATGTTGCTGGTATCTTGATTGGAATTGCATGCTCTCTTTTAAACTAACATTTGCACACAATATCTTTTACCATCCCTTCACTTTCAGCCTATGTGTGATCTTAAGACCAACATGAGTCTCTTATAGGCAGCATATTGATGGATCTTGTTTTTTAATCCACTTAGCCACTCTATCTTTTGAGAATGTAGTCCATTTACATTTAAAGTAATTATTAATAGATAATTATCCACTTTTTCATTTTGTTAATTGGTCTCTGGCTGGTTTGCAGTTCCTTTGTTCCTTTCTGATTTTCTGTCTTCATGATTTGAATTTTTTGTGTGTAGTGTTACACTTGAATTTCTTTCGCTTCATCTTTTGTGTATCTAATATCTACTAGAGTTTTGCTTTGGTGCTAATATGAAGTTTACATACCTTCAACTGCATACTAAATTTCTACATTTTATTCCCCCTCACATTTTACAATATGGATGTCACAATACACATCTTTTTGTATGATGTATCATTAGTTACTTTTAATACTTTTGTCTCAACTTCTATACAAGACTAAAAAGTGATCTATGTACCCTGTCACAGTATTAGAGCATTCTCAATTTGACTGTACACTGATTTTTACCAGTGAGTTTTATACATTCATATGCTTTCATATTATTACTTAGCATCCTTTCATTTCAATTTGAAGGACTCTCTTTGGCATATTTTATAAGGCAAGTCTAGTGCTGATGAACTCCCTTGTCTCTAGTTTGTCTGACAATGTCTTTAGATGCCCTTCATTTCCAAGCCACAGCTTTGCTGGATATACTGTATTTCCCTGAAAATAAGATGGGTTCTTTTATTAATTTTTGCTCCAAAAGATGTGATGGGCCTTATTTTCAGTGGATGTCTTATTTTTTCATGTACAACAATCTACATTTATTCATGTACAACAACTTGCATTTATTCATTATCTGTATACAAAAATCTACATGTATTGAAATACAGTCATGTCGCCTTCTTCTGGAACATCGTCAAAACTCTCCAAATGCTGAATTCTGGTCTGAATTTCTACTGACTCCATTTTTGTAGAAACATTGGCCCCAATCTCTCATGTCCACCAGTAAAGTACTCCTTAAATGAGCACTTCTTGTCCATGTAGCCTGCTTATAGTGCATTGGCAAAACAGCCACCAGTGATTTTTATCCCATGAAGTCTTCACCTAAGTCACAACCTCTTACAGGAGAAGCTTCACAAAATTTCCCTAAAATCAAGTATTAATTGAAGACTTACTAGACAGAAGTGGCAACAAAAATGATGACAACTAAGAATGATGCTCCACACAAAATCAATGAAATATTGCAGGCACCAAAATTCAGAAAACATTATTTTACATGAGTGCATTAAGCCTGTAACAACAACACAATGTATTGAATTATGAAGATCCATATTAGACACAACCGCATCCATTCATTATCAAGTATGCACATTATTCATGAGTTGTGCTGCAATAGATGTACTAAATGTGTTCATCTGGTGACAGGCTGATTTAAGATCCAGAGTGGGGGCCAAGGTCAGCGGACCTATTACCTGAGTCACTAGTATGCACAATACCTCCCAGGCATCGCTGATACATAT